>SNQJ01S0008316.1:810774-836032 GCA_010110895.2 Picea sitchensis | reverse complement strand
CCAGGGTGCACTTTAATTAGTGTAGGAAGAATGGCCCAGGGTGAGAAATGGTCCAGGCTCAGAAATCAGAAATAATCCTTCTTCCTTGTTTGAGAAGAATGGGGCAGATAGCCCATTTTTGATATTCTATACTGAGGGAAAATATTCTTTCAGATCTCACAGACGTGAGTGAAAGATTGGCCCAGATGATTCGGTTTTATCATAACATTGTTTCTATGCAGGTTGCTATCAGATGTTTGTTATGAAGAATATATGACAGTAGATGTAAACTACTATGGTGGATATGTTCCACTGTTCGTGAGGCAGATATTCTTTCAGAACTCACAAATGTGAGTGAAAGATTGGCCCAGAGACTGCTTGTCTCCAGACAATAGAGATACACTACTGTGGTGGATTTGCTCCACTGTTTGTGACTATGTTTCACAGTTTGAGTAGTTGCGTACTACCTGAATAGACACAGGTGTGTTCTATCAATTGATATTGTACTAGTTGTTATAGGAGATTATCCAGTTAGGTAATAATGATGGTGCTCATGTTGCTACCAGTTGAATGGTTTGTTGTGCTCAAGACCATACCTTCCTAGCTAGGAGGGAGTGTTAATATTATGGTAGCTTCGAGAGGTATGAACCTCTATTTTGACCTATGACGAGATTAGAATACTCTGGAAGGAAGCAAAGAATTGAAGGAAACCCTAGACAAGTTGTCGGCTGGATAAATACATTTAATATGAATTTATTGATACCTAGAAGGAGAAGTTGGCCCCAGTTATCCTGCCCAGTTCACTATAAATACAGGGCGCCAGTTCTCATTAT
This sequence comes from Picea sitchensis, assembly GCA_010110895.2. Classification (NCBI taxonomy): domain Eukaryota; kingdom Viridiplantae; phylum Streptophyta; class Pinopsida; order Pinales; family Pinaceae; genus Picea; species Picea sitchensis. Next base: position 835,220 of record SNQJ01S0008316.1, on the reverse strand, counting down.
TCACAATCTCAATAGTTGCAGAGAGAGCCAAATCTACGCAGGCAGTGGCAGTTTTGGTGCGCAAGTTTCTGGGAGAGCTGGAAAAGTGAGCGCTAGCTTCTGGGTGGGATCATCTGTTCAGCTTAGTTTATATTCTTGCTTGGTGCATTAGCCTGTCTTGGCTATTAGATTGCTACTAGGATTCTCTTCTCGGTCAAGGTCAAGGTGCTCGGAGGGTGGCTTCAGCCTGTGGTTGGGTGACGAGGGTATTGTCAATGGTAAAAGTTATTACTCAGAGATTAACTCTTCCACGGATTCAAACTTCGGGAGATTTCCACCCTGTCACATCCAAAACTCCCGAACACGAATCGTCGAAGTATTGATGGCATTTATGATCGATTAAGGATAATGATTTCAATTAAGGATTGCGAATCGCCATGTAATGAATTCCATTAAGGTTAATAAATTCTTCGTCAGTAAGGCTATACGAAGATCAATAATTTTTTTTAAATAAAAGAACTTCGAATTTCAAAGTCATTTTTACCATTTGCAATTAGAAGTTTTTAGCCAGTGTAGAACTCACAGAATTCCCCTGTAATAGGTAAGCTAATTATGTTTCCTTGAGGATTATGGCGCCACGAAATATCACAAAGAAGCTTGATGCATCGGGTGATGATTCAAATCCGAACGTAGACGTTCTGTCAGACACAAATCCGCGAGTCATGGATGCCATTAAAACTTGGACACAGGTCTTCGATGTCTTAGAGCATGAGATCATCAACTACCGAAATGAATCTACCGAAGAAGACGACGTCTCCTATACAGATAATCTCAAGCATGTAGCACATTCAGAGCTGCATAAGATCGTTTCACGACCAAGAATCATGCCCTATAACGATATGATAAGCTAGGCTTTGGATCATGTCGACATCCAGACCCGGAGCATCATCAACCACCGACAGGTCGCCGTTGACTCTTTCCGACTAGAACACCTACAAGTAATGTACAAAATTTCCCCTAATTCTAAATACACTTACAATTCCGCATTCCTTCTAGAGTTTGAGAGAAAGAAATGCACCCAATACACCATAAACGATCATGATATAGTCAAAACATGGTGGGGACATCTAGAGAAGTTCAGAGTTGACACTCATGGTATGCACGCCATGACGTATTTGGAAACTCGTATTCTATATGTAGCCATGATGCTCTTTCTCCTGTTCAGGAAGAAGAACCCTACACATTTCTCGGTTGAGTGGGTAGCCATTATGAACGAGGTAGCCGAGGGATATACTTTCAATTTAGACAAAATGCTGTTAGATAATTTGGCCAAGGAAATTGCTGATTATAAATCAACAAAATCAAAAGGGCAGTGTGCCCCTTTTAACATGTAGGCATATGTTATGGATGCCATTTGTTTCTTGACTGCTTTTCCCCCGATGAACTGGAGTTGGACTCTGGCCAGTTCTGAACCTATTCACTTTTATCACTCCAAGTTATGGGAGGAGAAAGCCAAGGATTTATTTTATGAAATCTGTCACAATGTCGTAGTGCCTGTTCACATAGACATTTATAGTCACCCACCTCCCCGGATTTCAGAGAGTATTATGGGGAACCTAGGCAAGCTTGCAAATTGGTTCATTGAGGAGAATTTATCCTATATCATAGTTTTTGGTTGTTTGGTTCCTCCTCATGCCCTCTCACAATTTTTACCCTACAGGATGGTGTGCAGAGAAGTGGCGTACCAGACAGTGGAAGGAGGTATAAACAAAGAGTTAAAAGCAGTGCAAAAAAAGGTCTGGCCAACTTTCCCCATTCAAGTTGTTCACATTGTTAGATTTCAGTCACTCTAAAGTTGAGGCTGCAACCCTGAAGGATGTCAAATTAGTTGACATCGAGTTCAAGAAGCATGATCCACACAAGATAGTGGAAATCCATTTAGCTCAGTTTAACATGAAGAGGTACATACATGAGAATTCCCCTTTTGACGAAATGTTCAGGGGATTTAGAACCTATGAGGAGATTTGAAGCAGATTCCAAACTCTGCCCCCAGACCAACAAGCTAGTTTCATTAGCTTTCAAAAACATAGGCGGAATAGTTTACCCAAGATATTACATGGAGAGTCAAATCTCACGCCTCCTTCATAGGAAGACGAACCTACCGGATTTGAGCTAAGTTCCTCTACTAAACACAAAGCTAAGGAAGTCTTGAAAGGCCTAGAAGTGTTATTTTAGGAGATAAGAGCGTCACTAGAAGGATTGAAGGATCCACAAGTAATCACTCAGTTCTAAGCCTTCATGAATCCAGGACAAGTTGTCCCTCATTCAACACCATCTACCCCTGTTGGCACCCCAAATACAACAAGACAAGGACCTTCCACTAAAATTGGTTCTCCTATCACATCATTAACACCTTTGTAGACCATCTTCGGAAATCCTAGTTTCAAACTTAATTTTGTAGGTGATATCACTCCTATATTTCCTGAAAAGATGCCTCCCTTAGATTTCTTCTTTAGAAAGAAACGAAAATCCATCATGAAGTGGGAATCTCACCAAAAGGATGGAGTTATCACCAAAAGGCAAAGACTGGTGTATGACGAGAAATACCATGATGGTCCATAGTTTGCAAAAGAAGTTACAGGTTCATTGGGGGCTTTCGCCATGACCAATCAATGGTCAATGAACAATTTGCCCAAACAACTGCGACAAAAATGCCTCTTGGTAGAATAACTGCAAAATGATATATATACTACAGAGAATACTATCATAAGAAGGATGAACCAAGACTTTGAGAAAATCAGGGCCATCCATCAACAACAAATTAAGCAGTTATAGGATAACCTTGACCTGCTCTATCGGAGTTCACAAACCAGCCAAGGTCTGGTCACTCAACATGAAAAGTTGATAGAGTAGATGCATGCCAGGTTGACCCTAACAAAGAGCACATTGATAGACATTTCGGCCTTCAAATCTCAAGCATCAGAGATAAATGAGAGGCTTGAAATTGCCCAACAAGAACTCTATCAGAAAGTAGATGCTATTCAAAAATGTTATCAGGTAGTAGACCTTTCCCTAAAACATATTCATGTCAAGGAAAAAGAGGCCTACTCATCCCGATCTAAGTTTCAATAAGTTCTCATATGGATGCAGAGATATAATTCCCCTAGTTTTCCTCTTCTCTCTCATTCTGAACAAGTAAGAGGCGAAAATGGCCTTAAAATCCCGGGAAACAAATCTGGAGAAAGGCAAGAAAATTTCCAGACATGTGAAAGAGGCTTGTCTAGAGGCATTGTCATCATTAAATAAAAAGATGATTGAGTTTGAGGGGAATAATATCTCATAGGTCCTGGGGAAAATTGAGATAGAAATGAACGAACTAAGCTCCAGAAAGAACAAGGAAGATACTCAAGAAACCATCCAAGAGATGATCCATATCGATCTTCTTAAAATCAATGAATGGTTGGTTAATCCAAGTTCACAGTACCAGGTCACAGTCCAAGAGGTGAACAAGATCTAGGAAAAGATGCCCCAAATACAAAAGAAATTGTTTTCCTTTGAAGTAAATGAAAGGATCGAGCCTTCAAGGTTCGTAGTAGCATTTATGGATAGATTTACCCAATTCATTGAACAGGGAAAAGCAAGTGTCGCTGGGAGCAAATCAGAAAACATGCACAATGTCCACCTTCTCCACCCACTCTACTTTTCACCCTCCAACAATCACATACCTCGTCTATCCCTACCACCCACATTCTTTCCTCCACTCATCCCACCTCATCATCAAACACTTGTTCCCCCATATTTCTTGTCATGAAAATTTAATCTTCCCTGTAACCATTATCCATCCCTTAACAAGCCAATGATGAGCTATTCATCTAATATTCCCCCCCATGTATTCAATTGCAATTCCTTGCCCCACTGAACACACCCAAAGGGACAGATGGAAACGAGATCAAATGGCCAAGATTGTAATTCGAATGATTCTGGTGACCCTAATGGACATGTGTATCCAACTTAAAGATCAAAGGAAAGTGAGCGCATCTACCAACAGACGAAGAAATAGAGGAAGCACCAACACAACTCAACAATATTGAATATTGTTATTTTATTCAGATGTATTTTATTTTTAGTCATACATTATGAGAAGTCCAACGGTTTACCGTTGTGACAAATTTTGTATAAATGCATAGAATTAAGATCTATTCGAGGATGATTTTTGTCGAATGTAATAGAGAAACGTTTTTTTGAGTATTAATACAAGTGAAGACATAGATTCTAAGTTTCGTTCAATTTGAGTTATGTGTTCCCTATGTGTTTCCATTTCTTTGAATTTCTCTCTGTAATTCTTGAAGAGTGATTGATTTCAATTTAGTATTACATCTACTGTGATCATATTACACCAAGAGTTCATTCAGTAAACAAATTTTCCTCTGTTATTACTATGAGTAAAAAAATACCTGTGACTGAGTGAATTACTGCATTTTTATATCATGTTCAAGGGTGCATCTTCTACTTTTCTTCTACTGCAAACAAGATGAGACTTATTTGTGATTGATACCCGACTTTGTTTAACAATTTTGTGATTCTTTCTACATCATTTGATATTATAATTGCAACTCAGATAACGAGATACAACCTCTGTACTGTCTTATTATTAATTTCATTTAAAGATCTTTTCTTAAAAAATTGAAGGTAGAAAAGGCACTCATAAAAACGTTTTATTTAAAACCTTTAATTCCTGACATTATTCTTTGAGCCTTAGAATCAATCTCCGGAACAACATATTTCTGGCGCCGCTTCCGGGGAAAGAGAAACGAAATAAACTTTCCCTAGGAGAATGACAAGGTAAATTTTGGTCTTTGATGGTGAACAAAGATTAAATACGTGAGTAAGTATTACTTTATCTTTCACCTGACGACTCCACCATAAACAAACCTGGAATTCGGTCAAAAGAATACCAGGAAAAACCCGAACGAAAAGAAGACTACACCAATTTATGATCCTGAAAAATTGTTGAAACCAAAGGGATATCTCAGACAAACTTCTGCATCGGCAGGTAAGGTCCATCATCCTAGAATTACGCAAGTTAATGTTAAAATTCCCGTTGAAGAAGAAAATCTTAAGTAAAATTTTCAGCAAGTTCATTCCGCGGTAGCATCAACAAGTAAACCTGAAGTTAAACTTGAAACTCCAAAGGTAATTATCCCCGAAATAAAATTTGAGATTGACTAGACCAACCCTATTTCAATCCCCACTATCATTAATACTCAGCCGATTCTTTGTCCTCCCAAAGTGAATCCTGAAGATTATTTTCTATACCCATATTCCTCCCCTATTACTTCCCATATCTATACATCAGGTAAACCTGAGGAGCCGAGCTCAAGTTTTCCTTTTCCCCCTCATCTAGATCTTTCGTCTTCTCATGATCACTTTCTCGAAATTCATTCACAACATCCCAAAGTATTCAAAAGGTCAGTAGATCATTCTTTCGAAGTCTTCGAAAATCTCCTTTTTAGCCCTCGAGTTCTGTCTCCAAGGCTTTCAATGGCTAGTGCTGGAGGTGCAGGGGCTGCTGGACAAGCTCAACCCCCTAGGATATTTTCCAAGGTTGCCACTAAATATGCTCCCTTATCTCTCCATGTTGTCCTACATAATTTACCTGGAAATTACATGAAAAACCTCCCCAAATTCATGGGAGAAGGGGATCTAACAACAACAAAACATATAGATTTTTTTGATCAATTTGATGATATCCTTGGCATTGAACACGAGGACGTTTACACAAGACTGTTAGTACATAATTTTGAAGGATATGTAAGAACCTGGTTTATAGGACTCCCAATAGGTTCTATACGGTCATATGACGATCTAAAACTTCCTTCCTAAGGCAATGGGGCGAGAAAAAATATCATCTTTATTACTTAACTGAATTCAGATCCCTGAGAAAAAAGACTTCTGAATTAGTCCTAGAATTTAGCCAAAGATTTAATAATATCTATCACAAAATCTCAACCGAAGTTAAACCTTCTCAATCGGCTACAAAAGTCACTTTTGCAGGGGCTTTTGATTCCAATTTCGCCCTACTTTTGAGAGAAAGGAGATCCACTACTTTAGCGGGGATACAAGATGATTCTATAGAAATTGAGTCCAATATGATGACATCTGGGAAGTTGAAAACTAAGGTTGAGATGGGAGCCAGAGAACCCAGGTGTTTTAAAGAAAATGTTGGACCCTCTGGATATGGAAAGTCCACAGAGGAAAAAATGGATGAGATGGCCAAAATTATTAAAGATTTATCAAATAAAATTTCCAGGATAGAAATAGAGAAAGCCAAACCTGATCCATACGTTAGGAATCAATTCAGGAGAAACCATGATCCTTATATACAATAAAGACAAATAAAAAATGAGGATCAAAAGATTCAAGCTTCGTTTAAAACTGAGAATTTCCTATAGAGAGATGAAGTGCAAGAGTATGAGGAGTTAGAGGAATATCTAAACAACCTCAACGATGATGATCTCGAGCCTCACCAAACCAAACAGGATTATGATAAATCCTTAGATCTGGGATCTTTGTTTAATAACGATGAAAACATCAACAATCTAGGGAACTATACATACAAGGGTCTCATTGACTCAATAATGGCTGAACTTCAACATAAATATGATTTAAGGCCAAGAGAAAAAAGTGCTACAAATGTTCCACTGAAAAATATTTTATCATGAAACAAGGCAAATGAGGTAGCAGTTACAAAACCATCAACTGAGACACAAGCTGCTCGAACAAAGCAAGTTGAAACAAAATAAGTACAAACTAAGAAGCCAAAAAATACAGAGGCTAAGATTCATACCAAAGAAATTGAAAAACCGATTGAGACTTTCAATTTAGAGAATGAACTTAATAAAATCAAAACTCCAATGCCTCTAGTTGAACTTGCTAGGAACCCGATCTATAAAAAAGAAATCGCTAAAGAAATAATTTTTTCTAATGCTGAAAGTCAAGCCGATGTTATCAATTTGCAGGACTAAAAACCTACAATCATGTTCAGACCACACATTGAAAACAATAAGGATTTTGTTGCTCCATTGTATATTACGTTGATTGTGCATGACCATTTACTTCACAATTTCACGCTAGACTCAAGAGCCTCACATAATTTAATGCCTAAAATTATCATAGAAAAGTTGGGCCTTGAAATTACCAGACCTTATCATGGTTTATACTCATTTGAATCTAGAAAGGTTAAGTGTCTCGGTATCATTAAATATTTAGTGGTAAATCTTGATTAGGTTCCTGTGAAAAGTATCCTTATGGATGTGGTTGTTGCTGACGTTCCTGCTAAGTATGGTATGCTTCTATCCAGATCTTGGGGTGCCAAGTTAGGAGGGTCGGTTCAACTAGACATGACCTACGCTACAATTCCAATTTTTGGTGGACAATTCACTCGATTGTACAAAGAAACTAGACTGGCCTATACTGTAAGTGACCCTCAAAACCCCAATAAATACCCAGTCTATGTTGCTGATCAAGACTTAGGAAATTGTATACTATCTATAGAGGATGATTTTGAAGAATATATATAAGAAGAAAATAAAAAAACAAAATTTTTAAAGAAAAATATAAATGTTAGACAAGGGATGTGGAAAATGTTCTTCGATGGTGCTTCATCCTACGTAGGGGTAGGAGTTGGAGTGTTATTTGTGGCACCAGGGGATGAGTACATCATTCCTTTCTCTTACATATTACAATGGGATGTTGATTATACCAATAATTTCTATGAGTATGAAGCTTTAGTCTTAGGATTAGAAGCTCCAAGGAAGTTAAAAATTGAACATCTGATAGTTTATGGTGATGCAGAACTCATTATAAAACAAATAAAACAACAGTATAAAGCTAAGCATCCAAGATTGAGATCATATAGAAACTGTGCCTGGGATCTTATAGAGACTTTATTCTCATCCTTTAATATTCATTCAATTCCCAGGATGAAAAATCAACAAGCATATTCTTTGGCCAAAGTTGTTGAGACCTTCATACCACCTACTGTTTTGAAACTGAAATATCACATCTAGATGAGACATAGACCTTCGATTCGGAACAATGTTCAACACTGGAAAGTGTTTGAAGAAGAAAAAGAAATCAAACAGTTTATGGAAATGGTTGATGATTTTTCTAAGACCCACATAGATCAAGAAAACCAGAATGATCTTGCTTGGATTATGCAGGAAGGAGAGAACCCATAGAAGTTCCAAGATAAAATTGCAAATCACTGCATGCTCCTGCTTAAAAACAATCAAATTCCCAGATGCTTGATCCCCTTAGAAAGGTTGTTTGACCAAGATTATATACCTTTAAAGTCTACCTTGTGACCTCAACCCGAAGAAGTTGAAGACTGTAATGTAGGAACCAAGGATGATCCCAAAATGGTCAAAATATCAAAATATCTCCCGACCCAAATAAAGAGTAAATACGCTGAGTTACTTGGATAGTATAAATATGTTTTTGCATAATATTATGATGATCTAAAAACTTATGATACTTCTATTATTGAACATAATATTCCCTTAAAACATGGTATTAAATATTTCAGGAAGAAACTTAGGCAAATAAACCCAATTCTTCTTCTAGTGATATAAAGGGAGGTTAAAAGTCTCCTTGATGCAAAAATTATCGTTCCCCTCAGATACTTTGAATAGGTGGCCAATTTGGTCCCTTTTAGAAAAAATAATGGCGAAATAAGACTCTGCGTTGATTTTAGGAACTTAAATCAGTCTTCCCTTAAATATAACTACCCCCTCCCAAATATGGAACACGTTCTAGAAAAGGTAGTAGGGGCTTACAAAATTTCCATGATTGATGGTTTCTTAGGATATAATCAAATCATTGTTCAAGAAGATGATAGAGAAAATACTTCATTTACCACTTCATGGGGAACCTTTATGTATGATAAAATGTGTTTTGGTTTGATGAATGCAGGTGCAACTTTCCAGAAAGAAATGGATATCACGTTTGTCGGTGAGAGAGACAAATTTGTTGTTATTTATCTAGATGATCTGACAATTTTTTCCAATTTTGATGCTGAACATTTGATGCACCTCAGATAGACTTTTGAAAAATGCAAAAAATTTGGTTCGTCTCTTAACCCCCAAAAATCACACTTTGCTATGCAAGAAAGTAAACTTTTAGGTCATATAGTTTCAAAATATGGAATCAAGGTTGATCCTAAGCGAGTTGAGGCTATTGACCTGATTAACATTCCTAGAAATAGAAAATAAATTCAATCATTTTTAGGTAAGTTCGATTTTTTGAGGAGATTTATCCCTAACTTTGCTGAAATAGTAAAATTGATTACAGATATGATAAAGAAGGACAATGAAGTAAAATGGAATGCAGAAGCCAAACAATATTTCGAGCATGTTAAGAAAGCTATAGGGGAAGCACCTGTACTAGTAAGTCCAGTCTATACAAAGGAATTCTTAATCTTCTCTTTCGATTTTGAACATATCGTTGCAAAAGTTCTCCTTCAAAATAACGAAGAAGGATTCGAACAACCTATAGCCTTTTTCGGCAAGAGCCTCAGAGATGCAAAGCTAAGGTATGATATTCTAGAAAAACAGGCTTATGTAATGGTGAAGGCTCTCAAGGCTTTCAGAACATATGTCTTGTAGTCCAAAATAATTTCTTATGTGCCAACAAATGCAATTAAAGACATCTTGGTTCAACTAGACATTGATGGAAGAAGAGGCAGATGGTTGGATAAAATTCAAGAGTTTGATTTAGAAGTGAAACCAACCAAGCTAGTGAAAGGTCAAGGTCTGGAAAGGCTGTTAGATGAATCAAATTTCAGAGCGCTTGGAATAAATAACTTCGAATCAAATGATCCTCTCCTGGATATAGAGGAAATTGATGATCAAGCACCTATAATTCAGATTGAAGATAAGTTTGCTTCCTCTACCTAGTACTGTGATATTGTTACATACCTCCTTACTCTTCAATGCCTAAAGGACATGACCCCTTCCAAATCCAGGACTTTAAAACTACATTCAATTAAGTATTGCATTGTTGATGACAAGATGTACTAGAAAGACCCTCTGGGTTTCTTGTTATGATGCCTGATAGAATATGAAACAAAATGTGTCATTGATGAATTTCATGAAGGAATATGCAGAGGACATCATGCCTGGAGAAAAAACAACTTGGAATATTTTAAGGGCAGGATATTATTGGCCAAATTTATTTACTGATGTGAATGCAAGGGTCAAAGCTTGCAATTCATGCCAACTGTTTGCTGGTAAGAAAAATCTCCATGCCTTACCCTTAATGCCAGTAAAATTTGAAGCTCCTTTCCAACAATGGGGCCTAGACTTCATCAGAGAAATCCATCCGTAATCAAGTTCTCAACATAGATGGATTCTAACCACTATTGATTACTTTACGAAATGGGTTGAAGCCATTCCAACTCAGAATGCTACAAATTCGATAGTGATAAAATTTTTGGAAGAAAACATCCTGGCGAGATTTGGTTGTCCTAGAAAGATAGTTACTGATAATGTGTAGGGTTTTAAATCTATGGAAATGATCAATTTCTATCAGAAATGAAATATCGTTTTAGGTCATTTTACAACTTATTATCCTCAGGGAAATGGGTTGGATAAATCATCTAAAAAGAGCTCGATGACTATAATAAAATAAGTTTTGACAGAAAATAAAAAAGCTTGGGATATCGAGTTAAAGTATGCCCTATGGGAAAACCGAATCGACACCAAGAAATCTATAGGTATGTCTCCTTTCCAATTGGTTTATGGTACTGACGTTATCCTTCATCTCAATCTTTCCCTTCCTGTGATGAAACTCTGGTAGGATGCAAACGAAGAGACAAATGACATTACAAGAAGAATGAATCAAATCATTGAAGTTCAATAGAACAGATTGGAAATGGATGATAAGATTCAAAAGTACCCGAATAATATGAAAGCCCTTTTCGATAAAAAATACAAAGACAGGGAGTTTCTTCTTGACAATTTAGTTTTAAAATGGGAGGCCAAAAAAGAAGATGGAGGGAAACATGGAAAATTCGATCATCTCTGGTTTGGACCATTCAAAATTGCAGCGACGGAGGGAAAAACATTCTCATTGGAGAATCTTGATGGAGAAATTCTGGACGCTCCTATCAACAGGCGTTATTTAAAACATTTCATGCAATAATCACATTTCAGATTTACATTGTATATATCGGATTGGATCGACATTGACTATTTTAATTTTCTATTTTTCTTCTCTTTTTGTAAATTATCTGGGTCATTTGATCATTTTTTGTATATATTTTCAATAAATTCATGATTGCTTGACACCATTTAAATAAAAACTAAAAACATATGTATCACATATCATAGCCATTCTATAGGATTTTCTGACAATTTGCATTTTATTCCCTTTGCAGAATATATATTTTTGAACAGGAGATGAGGCTGAATAAAATTCAACACTCGTTTTCAAACGATCGATTTCTCTCAAAACAGGTGATAAATTAATGGTCTGCCTCGTCAAAAGTTCAAAAGGAAAATAAGGTATGAGTTCCTACTTTTCTTATGGTTCAAACAAGATTTAAAAAAAAAATCTTTTTGAAATGAATGCAAAGGAAGTTCTTCTCATGAAAATGCTATCACCTGACCTAAAAAGTCAGAGAGGTATAAAATTACAACTTAAAGTGTCATACTGATAAATTCTAAAGCCATCTCTGAAATAAAAACAAAATAAAAAAAAAATAAAAATAAATAAGCCCGAAGGAAGTTTGAACTAAATACATGAACTTGTGTAGGATTAGGATATTTTGTGTCAAGTCCTATGATTCCTCAATTTGGTTATCTTTGGTATCCCCAAGTTCTCATCTACTTCTAGTCTTCCTTATCCTTTCTTAGTTTTCATAGAAAGAAATAAACTTACCTTGACTCCAAAAACTTAAAAACATATTTTCAAAACAATATTAGGCAAAAATCTTTATGTTCCTTTCATTTCAATTGAAAAAGTATGTCTAGGCTAATGTTGATAATTTTAGCTCTTCTATTAGACTTTAAAATGACTGATTCTCTCAAGGTTGACCACTGAAAATATTAGAATCCCCAGAAAAAATGTTCCTATAGGTGAAGATGTATTGAAAATTAGAAGAAAGTTAGTTTGAGAGTATCCTTAAAATTGTTGATAGAGCTTATTTTAAAAAATTATTTAGCATATATCATTCCTTGTATGAGACATACCGATTGATTTCCCCCACTTCAAAATGTTAAAATATGAGACAGATGCTGAAATAAAATTCATAATTTGATTTCCCCCATCTTGTCCAAAAGAGATGATGAAAGGAAATTCATATATTGATTTCCCTCATCTCAACAAGATACAAAAGTATTAATTGAAGTGGTGAAAGGAAATTCAATGGGAGAAGTAGATAACTTCACCGGGGTACTGAACATGCACATTGGCAGTGAAAAAATATCTATGATATCTGTAAGGCTGTCATGCATACCCATATAACATACTATATCATCTAGTTCTCTTTCCAGTGATATTTGCATCCTGAACCAACTAGGGATTCCATAAATAAATTGTTACATCTGCTTAACCTTGAAGCAAACGAAGTCAGTCGAAGACTAATATTTCAATTAAAATTATTTTGATTATCTTAAAAAATTCTAAAATTAGTTTTAAGAAAATGAAATTTTAAAATAGCCTAACTTGAAATCAATCATTAAGTATGTTTTGAAGGTTTTTGAGATTTGGTTAAGTTCATTTTTATATGTATGATTAATTCTTAAATAAAACTGGAAGATGTTTTTCAAAAAGAAATAATGACTCCATTTACCCAATAAAGACACTTGATCTACTGTTCTTTCGTGCCTCACAGGGAGCCACAATCCCCATATGGAGCATATGTTTTAACACGCATAATTTTGAACTTTTGAGCTTTATATTTTTCACCTCTTAGAAATGAAATTTTACCCAAAAGAAGCATAAACTTAGAGAGTTGCCTTTTAATTTTAATTCAAATCCATTGCTTGTTATTTAGCAATAAGGCGCTTGCAATATCTACTATCGATGAGTTTCTGTAGTTTGATCTAACAATCCTAATGTTCTTTGAAGTGTTGGAGCCGCCTGAGTTTTAAAGGAAAACCTTCAACGGTTGCTTCACAACTCCACGCTTCAAATGTTCCAACGAACCCAAACAACGAAAACCCCAAAATTTTGAACCCGAAGACAACCGCTCATGAACTTTCCTAAAGAACTCACGAACATGAGTCATAAGAGACGTGTCTTTTAAATCTTTCATAGGGTGACACGTGACACTCATTTTTGACATCTACGTAAGATGATTCACACGTTTTCAAGTGACATGTGGCGCCTCTCTTTTCTTGACACATCATCAGAATGATGTCACCCCTACCATGCCACTCCAAGAGATTTCTCTTTGGGAGTTTTTGTTTTCACAATCCCCGGATTATCAAAGCATCGAAGTAAAGTGATTACAAAAAGACAAAAAGATTTAATAAAACATTTGATAATAAAGGTTAATCACGATTAAGAGTTAATTAAATTACTTCGTTGTTTCGGATTTCAGAAAGTTTCCCTTGTGTTATATTCAAAACCTCTGAAGTCCGAACTATCGAAATATTTGAAGTTAATACAACTTTTAAACACGATTAATTGAGCACCTAAGGATGATTATTCAGAAATTAATTGCTTCGTAGTTTCAGATTTCGAGAAATTTGTCTTATGCTATATTCAAAACTTCCGAAGTCTAGAATAACGGAACACTTAAAGTTAAGGTTTTAAACATGATTAATTAAGGTTTAAAAGTGATTACTTAGAGATTAACTCTTCCTCGGATTCATACTTCGGGATATTTCCACCCTCTCACATCCAAATCTCTCGAACGCGAATTGTCGAAGTATTGATGGCATTTATGATCGATTAAGGATAATGATTTCAAATAAGGATTGCAAATCACCAGGTAATGAATTCCATTAAGGTTAATAAATTCTTCATTAGTAAGGCTATATGAATATCAATATTTTTTTTTTGAATAAAAGAACTTCGAATTTCAAAGTCATTTTTACCATTTGCAGTTAGCAGTTTTTATCCAGTGTAGAACTCACAGACTTCTCCTATAAGAGGTAAGTTAATTTTGTTTCCTTGAGGATTATGGAACCACGAAATATCTCTAAGAAGATTGATGCATCAGGTGATGATTCAAATCCGAATGCAGACATTCTGTCAGACACAACTCCGTGAGTCACGGCCACCATTAAAACTTGGACACATGTCTTCGATGTCTTAGAGCATGAGATCATCAACTGCCCAGATGACTCTGCCGAAGACGATGACGACTCCTATACAACTAAGCTCAGGAATGTAGCATAGTCGAAGCTGCATAAGATCATTTCACGACCAAGAATCATGCCTTATAATAATATGATAAGCTGGGCTTTGGAGCATGTCGACATCCAGACCAAGAGCATCATCAACCATCGGCAGGTCGTCGTCGGCTCTTACCGACCAGAACACCTACAAGTAATGTAAAAACTTTCCCCTACTCCTAAATACACTTACAATGCCACAATCCTTCTAGATTTTGAGAGAAAGGAATGCACCCAATACGCCAAAAACGATCATGATATAGTCAAAACCTGGTGGGGACATTCGGAGAAGTTAAGAGTCGTCGCTCATGGTATGTACGCCATGGCATATTTGGATGCTCATATGATGTATGTAGACATGATGCTTTGTCATTTGTTCAGGAATAATAACCCTACACAGTTATCGATTGACTGGGTAGCCATTATGAACGAGGTAGCCGAGGGCTATACTTTCAATTGGGCCAAAATGTTGTTGTATAATTTGGCCAAGGAAATTGCTGATTATTAATCATTAAAATCAAAAGGGAAATTTGCCTCTTTTTACATGTCGGAATATGTTATGGATGACATCTGTTTCTTGACCCCTTTTCCCCTGATGAACTGGAGTTGGACTCTAGCCAGTTATGAACCTATTCACTTTTATCACTCCAAGTTATGGGAGGAGAAAACCAATGATTTATTTTATGAAATCTGTCACAATGTCGTAGTGCCTATTCACATAGCCATTTACGGTCACCCACCTCCCCGTATTTCTGAGAGGATTGTGAGGAACCTAGGAAAGCTTGCAGATTGGTTCATTCAGTACTATTTCTCCTATATCAGAGTTTTTGGTTGTTCAATTCCTCCTCATGCCCTCCCACAATTTTTACCCGACAGGCTGGTGTGCAGAGAAGTGGTGTACCAGACAGTGGCAAGAGGTATCAAAAAAGAGTTAAAAGTAGCGTAGAAAAAAGTATGGCCAACTTTCCCCATTTAGGTTGGCATGTTCACGTTGTTAGATTTTGATCACTCTAAAGTTGAGGCCGCAGCCCTGGAGGATGTCAAATTAGTTGACATCGAGTTCAATAAGCATGATCCACAAAAGATAGTGGAAATCCATCTGGTTCAGTTTAACATGAAGAGGTACATACATGATAATTTCCCTTTTGACGAAATTTTCAGTGGATTTAGAACCTATGAGGAGGTTCGAAGCAGATTCCAAACCCTACCCCCAGACCAACAAGCTAGTTTCATCATCTTTCAAAAACACAGGCGGAATAGTTTACCCAAGATATTAAATGGAGAGTCAAATCTCATGCCTCTTTCACAGGAAGCTGAACCTACAGGATCCGAGCCAAGTTCCTCTACTAAGCACAAAGCTGAGGAAGTCCCGAAAGGCCTAGAAGTGTTATTTCAGGAGATAAGAGAGTCACTAGCAAGACTGAAGGATCCACAAGTAATGGCTCGGTTTGAAGCCTTCATGAATCCGAGACAATTTGTCCCTCATTCAACACCAACTACCGTTGCTGGAATCTTGAATACAACATGACAAGGACCTTCCACCAAATTGGTTTGCCTATCACATCATTAACACCTTTGTAGACCAGCTTCAAAAATCCTACTTCCGAAGTTACTTTCATAGGTGATCTCACTCCTATCTTTCCCTAAGAGATGCCTCCCTCATATTTCTTCTTTAGCAAGAAACGAAAATTCATCGTGAAGTGAGAATCTCACCAAAAGGATGGAGTTATCACCAAAATGCAAAGACTGGTGTATGATGGGAAATACCATGATGGTCCATAGTTTGTAAAAGAAGCTGCAAGCTCATTGGGGGCTTTCACCACGACCAATCAATGATTAGTGGACAATTTGACCGAACAACTGCGACAAAAAATGCCTCTTGGTAGAATAGTTGCAAAATGATATATATACTATAGAGAAGACTGTCATAAGAAGGATGAACCAAGAATTTGAGAAAATCAGGGCCAACCATCAACAACAAATTAAGCAGTTACAAGATAACCTTGAATTGCTTTACCGGAGTTCACAAACCAGCCAAGGTCTGGTCACTCAATGTGACAAGTTGATAGAGCAACTGCAGGCTAGGTTGATCCTAACAGAGAGCACAACGATAGACATTTCGGCCTTCAAAGCTCAAGCATCAGAGATAAATGAGAGGTTGGAAATTGCCCAACAAGAACTCTATCAGAAAGTAGATGCTATTTAGAAATGTTATCAGGTAGTAGACCTTTCCCTAAAATATATTCATGTCAAGGAAAAATAGGCATACTCAACCCGGTCTAAGTTTCAAGAAGTTCTCATATGGATGCAGAGAGCTAATTCCCCTGGTTTTCCTCTTCTCTCTCATTCTGAACAAGTAAGAGGTGAAATGGCCCTAAAATCCTAGGAAACAAGTCTGGAGGAAGGCAAGAAACTTGCGATAGATGTGAAAGAGGCTTGTCTAGAGGCACTGTCATCATTAAATACAAATCTGATTTAGTTTGAGGGGAATAATATCTCAAAGGACCTGGGGAAAATTGAGATAGAAATGAACCAGCTGAGCTCCAGAAAGAACAAGGAAGCTACTCAGGAAACCATCCAAGAGATGATCTAGATCGATCTTCTTAAAATAAATAAATGGTTGGTTAATCCATGTTCACAGTACCAGGTCATAGTCCAAGAGGTGAAAAAGATCTAGGAAAAGCTTCCCCAAATACAAAATAAATTGTTTTCCTTCAAAGTAAATGAAAGGATCGATCCTTCAAGGTTCATAGTAGCATTGATGGATAGATGCACCTAATGCATTGGACAAGAAAAATAAAGTGTAGTTGGGAAAAAATGAGAAAACATGCACAACACCCACCTTCTCCACCCACTCTACCTTTCACCCTCCAACATGCACGTACCTCATCTATCCCTACCACGCACATTCTTGCCTCCACTCATACCACCTCATCATTGGACACTTGTTCCCCCATAATTCTTTTCATGAACAATTACTCTTCCCTATAACTATTATCCATCCCTTAACAAGACAACGCTGAGATATTCATCAAATATTCCTCCCCCATGTATTCAATTGCAATTCCTTGCCCCAGTGAACACACTCGAAGGGACAGATGGCAATGAGATCAAATGACCAAGACTGTAATTCGAATGATTTTGGTGACCCTAATGGACATGTGTATCCAAATCAAGCATCAAAGGAAAGCGAGGGCATCTACCAACACACGAAGAAGCAGAGGAAGCACCAACAAAACTCAACAATATTGCATACTGTTATTTTATTAAGATGTATTCTATTTTTAGTCATACATTATGAGAAGTCCAACGGTTTACTGTTGTGACAAATTTTGTATAAATACATAGACTTAAGATCTATTCGAGGCTGATTCTTGCCGAATGTAATAGAGAAACTCGTTTTTTAGTATTAGTACAAGTGCAGACAAAGATTCTAAGTTTCATTCAATTTGAGTTATGTGTTCCCTATGTGTTTCCATTTCTCTGAATTTCTTTCTGTAATTCTTGAAGAGTGATTGATTGCAATTTAGTATTACATCTACTCTGATCATATTACACTAGGAGTTCATTCAATAAACAACTTTTCCTCTGTTATCACTGTGAGTAAAACAAGACCTGTGATCTGAGTGAATTACTACATTTTTATATTCTGTTCAAGGTTGCATCTTCTACTTTTCTTCTACTGCAAACAAGGTGAGACTTATCTGTAATTGATACCTGACTTTTTTTAACAGTTTTGTGATTCTTTCTACATCATTTGATATTATAATTGGGACTCAGATAATGAGATACAACCTCTGTACTGTCTTATTATTAATTTCATTTAAAGATGTTTTCTTGAAAAAACTGAAGGTAGAAAAGGCACTCATGAAAACATTTTATTTAAAACCTTTGATGCCTGACATTATTCTTTGAGCCTTAGAATCAATCTTAGGAAAAAAGGTTACACAATACCATGGTTCCATACACCACTAATGGTAAACCAAACAATGACCTAATTAATGAGTCTATGACCAAGTCAATATTAACCCAACATTCCTCCCTTTAAAATTGACTTGGAATAAACACCTTTCCCCCTCAAATTTTATAAACTAGATATCAAGAATACAACATGCCCCCCTATAACCCATGTCTACATATAGAATTTATACCACTAAATAATCAAACCATGGGTACACATGCCTAAATAGGTATTACATCCATATGCCCATTTACATGTGATAAAATTCAACTCCATAAAAATAATTACAATTGTATTCCCAAGAACATGATGTTATGAAACATCAACCTATTTCCTTGCAAGCATCTCTCCTACTCTAAATACAATTAAATAGACCAAGTACTTATATTACCACTATATTATTGAGAACAAGATGCAAGAAACATCTAAAAACTTCTTTACTAACATCCCTCCTTTCTCCAAATACAGTGAGCAAAATCATGCATTCACCAAGTGCTTATTCCTTAATGCACTTCTACCTATGCTTCAAGTCGATCCACGATTTTCCTGAGAAAATGATGCAAGAAACATATATCATATTCTTTACCAACATCCCTCCTTGTTCCAAATATAGTGTGCCAAATAAATCATTCACCAAGTACTTCATCCTTAATGTGCTTCCACCTATGCTCCACATCAATCCACTATATTCATGAGAAAATGATGTAAGAAACATCTACCAACTTCTTTACCAACATACCTCCTTTCTCCAAATATAGTGAGCCAAAACAATCATTCGTTAAGTACTTCATCTTCAATAATGATATTTTACTTATTCTCCATTTCCATTTTTCATTCACCATGGTTCATAAACCCATGAACCATCACTTCAATTTATCTGAATATCTCTCTTCCACATGTCATTCACTTTGTTAACAATTTCATAAGCATGGATCTCAACATTATACCACTCTCATTGGAGAATCCAGGTCTGTCAATATATGATACCATGTTACAAATTGAGTGATAAATAACAAAACAAGAAATAATGCACACAAATGGACACTAGAGATTTACCCCAAAAACCCTTAACTAGGAGAAACAACACCTCCATAGATATGTATTAATAAACGTGGCCAAACTAGCCAAGCCAGGCCATATTGGTCAATTGAGGCTACTTGAGGCTTCTTACAATTGAGCATCTCAGGCCATTAAATAGGATTCATAAATTAAAACCCTAATTCCTTTACCAGAATTAGATTACAATGCAAAGACATGCATGGCCTCAAGATAGCCATGCAAAGACATCGATGGAATGGAGCCAACCATGCAAAGATATGCATGCATGGAGATAGCCATGAAAATACATCCATGGAGTGGAGATAACCATGTGAAGACATGCATGGACATGCATGGTGTGGAGATGGCCATGCAAAGAATCACAACAAATACTATGGGAAAATACCATGGGTTATCCAATACCATGCACCCATAGACCACTAATGGTAAACCAAACAATGACCAAATCAATGACTCTATGATTGAGTCAATATTAACCCAATAGAAAATAAGAAACTAAAAGAAAAATTTGTTTTATTTAACTATTTAGGTGTTTCTGATTGTGCAAGGGTTGGAAGAAGTGTTAGAGTAGCAAGATATGATAAACAAGAACACTCTAATGAAGTGTTGAATATTACAGGAAAGTAGAAATAAATTGAATAAAAATGAAAATGTTAATGAAGGGAATAACACAAAATGCATGCCAATAATTGAGGATAATAATTGAGGATAAGGTTGAGGAAGCTGATGATGGTGATGTTGATGGTGTTGGTAAGAATGGTAGCATTGAAGTTGCATGAATTAAACATATTGATGTATGGAATTATGGAAAAATTTCAAGATCGTAGAGAAACATTATGCTTAATATTTCCTTTGATAAGGATAGTAACATATCTTCCACTACATGTAAATGATAGAAGCTCATCGAAGAAATTGATGAAAGTATGTGTTGGATGGAAGACAAATTGTCCATATGTTATCAGGTAGTAGTATACGTAAGGGAATATGATTTAGGATAAGGTGAAGGGAATGATGAAAAAGTGTCGAAGATACATAACAAAATAAGAAAAAGAGAAATCAAAGGTAATGTGGAATACAATTATGAAAGGAAAATTGAATAAGATGAAGAGACGAAAATCTTGGAATTTGCAAAAGTAGATAAAGAACGTGGTAATTGTAATGAAGTCATTAAATAAATGTACTTTGATGAATAGGTTGTGAAAATGAGTGATGTAGAGAATATTTTTGATACTATGGATGTTGATAGTGGAGTTTCCATAACAATGATAGAAGGGAAAAGGAAACAAGAAACCTTAAATGTTAAAGAGGAAATAGTCCAAGCTGCAAACAAAGAAAAAAGGAGGTGTTATTTCATTTGATAATGTCACCGTTGATGGTTGTGTAGTAAATATAAGTATCAAATTTGCAAGTATAGGAAGGAATGAGAAGTATAAAAAAGTTCTAGGATTATTAAGAAACATAAGTAATGATGAATATGTGATGAAGAAGCCAACACATGCCTAGTATAATGTATGCCATTGAAAAAAAATGAGAACATGAAAGTTGAGCTTTGATTGCAGTAAGAAACATTAGCATGAGGTCATGATTTGTTTGTGTTACCTAGAGGGTTTTATGTAGGGGCTACACAATAATGCCTTGTCGTTAGATATGATCAATTGTTCCAATGAATCATAAGCATTGGGGAGGGTCAGATGCAAGATGAAGCACTGACCATGGGAGCATATGAAATCCCCTTTTGTCATTGGATCATGCCCCAACAATCTAATTTCCTACATGAATTGCATAGGGGGGATGGCCCTCAGATGATGGTCACCACCTTCTCCTCTGTATTTTTCCTCCACCATTTGATCTTTTACCCTATTCCAACAATCCTCATTTTCATTAGATTATTTTATATGAATTTTGGAATGGGGTCATCTAAGGTTTATTGGAAATTTTCTAATTACCAAGATAAATTAAAGGAGATACCAATTAATTGGAAACTAAATGGAGGAGTACTTAGGTGGGTGTAATAATG
This sequence comes from Picea sitchensis, assembly GCA_010110895.2. Classification (NCBI taxonomy): domain Eukaryota; kingdom Viridiplantae; phylum Streptophyta; class Pinopsida; order Pinales; family Pinaceae; genus Picea; species Picea sitchensis. The sequence continues at coordinate 813,799 of SNQJ01S0008316.1, read as the reverse complement.
GGTGCGTGGCATCATCTTGAAGGAGCCCACTTTAAATTTTATTAACGAACTTTAAATTTATGAGTTAATGGAATTATTATGATTGTTGGGAAGACCACATGGTATTTATTTTTGATATAGAATGGATCATAATATAAATTTTCATTTTTTGGGTACTTTATGGGTGGAAAAATTGGAGGAATTGATTTGCAGGAGCCATTTTAGGGGCATGTCCTAGTTTGGTGATTTTTGGTCTAGAAATGTATAGAGTCAGATTTAGGCATCAAATGATAATTGTTGGGGTCAAAACTTTACAAGTGTAGCTCAAACCCATCAAAATTATTCTAAACAATGAAAAATTTCCAATGGTAAAAAAAACACCTCAATAAGAGTTTGTACACAAAAGTTATGCATCTTACAGTTGACCTACTATGTTGACCAACATGGTATCAAGTGGATGTAACATAAACCCACATTACTCACACATGTGGGGCTTCTCACATGTGGAATTTCAAGAATATTCTAGAGGGTTTAAAAACCTAACACTAACTGAGGGTTGAAGCATATAAAAAAACTAACTCAAACCCTAAACGACTATCCAACTATGTTAAATACTAGGCCGCTAGGAAAGGAAGGGATTCAATTCCTTTGGTATTTCTATTGTTAATAGTTGAGAAAAGAGAAGTGGGATATATAAGAGGTAGAATATTCTATAGTAGTTTTTTAGGACATAGTGTCCATGTAAACTCTATATTGAGTTCCCCTTTCTTTTGAATTTCATAATTGAGAAAAAAAGAGTAGAGCATGGGCCTTACCTTATAGTTGAGTTTTTCTCCTGTATTGTGTAGCCTAGGTCGCATATTGTGTTTATTTTTGCAGATGGTGTGTTCAATAATTCCCAATAGCCCCCATTAGAATCATAATAAATTATTGAAGACTCCCCTCCCCCTATAAGGGATTTTAATTATATAAAATTTATTTTCAATTTTGGATTTCATCCAAATCACATGAGAAGCGATAAATAGGCTTCCTTTTTTTTAACAAATACATATAAGATTGTATTGTAAAAGGGGGATATAGTAGTGTTGAATTAGCCAAGTTTAACAAAAAAATTTAAGGGGTGAGAGATATTCATATGAATAAAGAGAAAAACAACCTTAGATTCTTTATGACTGTTGCTTCAAATACAAAAAAGTTTTCAAACTTCATGGAGTATACTCGAACATAAGTGCTTAAAAAAAATCAGTTTTACATTGCATGGAACATGAGTTAGTTAAGATTTAGAGCTATATCTACCTCTTCCCAAGGGTCTTAATTCTTGCTACATTATGGACATTTATGCAAGTGTTGATTGACTTCATAGGAGGCTTGATATTCCATAGATGGTACCAATGCTTAATGTTGATAGTGTCCTAGTTGCACCTCACAAATTTCCTTGCCGAGGACACATATTTGCTTAGAGTATTTGTTTAATTTCCTCAAGAAAATTGCTAGCTCATTTTTTCTTTTTTCTTCTTTGTCCTTTAGTGTTTTCTTCAATTGAGAATTGTATTCATGCAGGGATTCCAACTCTTTTTGTTATAATCTCAGTTTCCCTTTCATGCCTTCCATTTCATAATTTGAGAATTGGAAGAGGGGTTCACTATGAAACCGCAAGGAGAAATGTGTGCTAAGAAAGTATGATGAGAGATGGATGTAGGGATGGTGGGGAATTGCAAATGGGAACCAAGTATGATAGAGGAAGAACCGTATTCTCTACAGACATTTGAAAATGCATGAGGCCATTCCACTAGAAAACTTTAAGGGATGCAATGAAACTACCATGTGTGAACACACAACAAACCATGGGAAGGAGTATTTGAATGGTGGTGGTTCAGGATATCGTGGAAACAAACCTAGAAGCCATAATATGGATCCCATGTGGGAGCACAAGAAAGAGAATCAAAGTAATATCTAGTGACATAGAGTCACGACAAACGAAAATGAAATCCCAAATGTAAATGAGGCAAAAGTTTGAGAGTTAATAAAGCTTGGCACGGGGATATGATGAAGCATGTTCCAAATGCTTCATCCCGACGGTGAGAGAGAAGAGGTGGCATAATAATGTTCATCCAAGTGAATGTATTCAATGATAAGAAATTTCAGGGTCAAATCAATCAATTTTTTTTTTCTTTTTCATAAGTATAAGGTAGAAAGTGGGTGGAAGCATTTCCATTTGACCTTATAGATCCTTGTGCCATATGTCTAGCTTCCTTAGCTAGTGAATCAACCACTTATTGTTTCCAATGAAAAACATGGTAGTATTTAACCAAATGAAAATTTTGTTCCACAACTTCGATCCTTTAGTATATTCTCTCGATATTTGGGTGATTACTTTTGATGAGCCTACAAAGACCTTTAATTATCAACTCCAAATATCCTATGAAAATGTGTTGCGTGCACACAACAACCTCCCAATTTTCTTCTCTTATCATCTCCCTAAGAGAAGAAATACCACCCCCCTCCAAAACTTCCTAAATTCCTACTGGAAACCTCCCATTCTCTCTCTCATTTCCATTTCCAGTCTCTTGATGGATCACCTCAACCCATCGATACACACTCCAACATGTTCCCTCTTCTTACACTGATACATAAAATACTAGTGAGTGCATCCTTTCTTCCACCTACATATTGGTGTGGCATTGATTTCTTCGTTGATACATAAGCCACCTTCCTTCAAAATGGGTTGATGCATTGGCATGCTTCCATTAAATCCCACCGACACACATATTAATTCACAAAGAAGTTTGCATGATAAATGTTGACACATTCGTAACATTTAAATGATTATCTTCGTTGTGCACATGTCGTTCAATGGTTAAATTTCCTTCACTTTTTCCTATGAATCACATTTCAATAGTGTCCCTCCCTTTCACTTTGATACTCTACACATCAACGAGGGTTGTCTCTCCCTTGTCGATGCACTTCTTTTTGATAATTTTCCCTCTCCCTTCGTCGATATTCCAATAGAAGGATATCGATCCCTCACCATCGTTGAACGTATCTA
>SNQJ01S0008316.1:749560-810764 GCA_010110895.2 Picea sitchensis | reverse complement strand
ACAAATTGAGTGATAAATAACAAAACAAGAAATAATGCACACAAATGGACACTAGAGATTTACCCCAAAAACCCTTAACTAGGAGAAACAACACCTCCATAGATATGTATTAATAAACGTGGCCAAACTAGCCAAGCCAGGCCATATTGGTCAATTGAGGCTACTTGAGGCTTCTTACAATTGAGCATCTCAGGCCATTAAATAGGATTCATAAATTAAAACCCTAATTCCTTTACCAGAATTAGATTACAATGCAAAGACATGCATGGCCTCAAGATAGCCATGCAAAGACATCGATGGAATGGAGCCAACCATGCAAAGATATGCATGCATGGAGATAGCCATGAAAATACATCCATGGAGTGGAGATAACCATGTGAAGACATGCATGGACATGCATGGTGTGGAGATGGCCATGCAAAGAATCACAACAAATACTATGGGAAAATACCATGGGTTATCCAATACCATGCACCCATAGACCACTAATGGTAAACCAAACAATGACCAAATCAATGACTCTATGATTGAGTCAATATTAACCCAATAGAAAATAAGAAACTAAAAGAAAAATTTGTTTTATTTAACTATTTAGGTGTTTCTGATTGTGCAAGGGTTGGAAGAAGTGTTAGAGTAGCAAGATATGATAAACAAGAACACTCTAATGAAGTGTTGAATATTACAGGAAAGTAGAAATAAATTGAATAAAAATGAAAATGTTAATGAAGGGAATAACACAAAATGCATGCCAATAATTGAGGATAATAATTGAGGATAAGGTTGAGGAAGCTGATGATGGTGATGTTGATGGTGTTGGTAAGAATGGTAGCATTGAAGTTGCATGAATTAAACATATTGATGTATGGAATTATGGAAAAATTTCAAGATCGTAGAGAAACATTATGCTTAATATTTCCTTTGATAAGGATAGTAACATATCTTCCACTACATGTAAATGATAGAAGCTCATCGAAGAAATTGATGAAAGTATGTGTTGGATGGAAGACAAATTGTCCATATGTTATCAGGTAGTAGTATACGTAAGGGAATATGATTTAGGATAAGGTGAAGGGAATGATGAAAAAGTGTCGAAGATACATAACAAAATAAGAAAAAGAGAAATCAAAGGTAATGTGGAATACAATTATGAAAGGAAAATTGAATAAGATGAAGAGACGAAAATCTTGGAATTTGCAAAAGTAGATAAAGAACGTGGTAATTGTAATGAAGTCATTAAATAAATGTACTTTGATGAATAGGTTGTGAAAATGAGTGATGTAGAGAATATTTTTGATACTATGGATGTTGATAGTGGAGTTTCCATAACAATGATAGAAGGGAAAAGGAAACAAGAAACCTTAAATGTTAAAGAGGAAATAGTCCAAGCTGCAAACAAAGAAAAAAGGAGGTGTTATTTCATTTGATAATGTCACCGTTGATGGTTGTGTAGTAAATATAAGTATCAAATTTGCAAGTATAGGAAGGAATGAGAAGTATAAAAAAGTTCTAGGATTATTAAGAAACATAAGTAATGATGAATATGTGATGAAGAAGCCAACACATGCCTAGTATAATGTATGCCATTGAAAAAAAATGAGAACATGAAAGTTGAGCTTTGATTGCAGTAAGAAACATTAGCATGAGGTCATGATTTGTTTGTGTTACCTAGAGGGTTTTATGTAGGGGCTACACAATAATGCCTTGTCGTTAGATATGATCAATTGTTCCAATGAATCATAAGCATTGGGGAGGGTCAGATGCAAGATGAAGCACTGACCATGGGAGCATATGAAATCCCCTTTTGTCATTGGATCATGCCCCAACAATCTAATTTCCTACATGAATTGCATAGGGGGGATGGCCCTCAGATGATGGTCACCACCTTCTCCTCTGTATTTTTCCTCCACCATTTGATCTTTTACCCTATTCCAACAATCCTCATTTTCATTAGATTATTTTATATGAATTTTGGAATGGGGTCATCTAAGGTTTATTGGAAATTTTCTAATTACCAAGATAAATTAAAGGAGATACCAATTAATTGGAAACTAAATGGAGGAGTACTTAGGTGGGTGTAATAATGGGTGCGTGGCATCATCTTGAAGGAGCCCACTTTAAATTTTATTAACGAACTTTAAATTTATGAGTTAATGGAATTATTATGATTGTTGGGAAGACCACATGGTATTTATTTTTGATATAGAATGGATCATAATATAAATTTTCATTTTTTGGGTACTTTATGGGTGGAAAAATTGGAGGAATTGATTTGCAGGAGCCATTTTAGGGGCATGTCCTAGTTTGGTGATTTTTGGTCTAGAAATGTATAGAGTCAGATTTAGGCATCAAATGATAATTGTTGGGGTCAAAACTTTACAAGTGTAGCTCAAACCCATCAAAATTATTCTAAACAATGAAAAATTTCCAATGGTAAAAAAAACACCTCAATAAGAGTTTGTACACAAAAGTTATGCATCTTACAGTTGACCTACTATGTTGACCAACATGGTATCAAGTGGATGTAACATAAACCCACATTACTCACACATGTGGGGCTTCTCACATGTGGAATTTCAAGAATATTCTAGAGGGTTTAAAAACCTAACACTAACTGAGGGTTGAAGCATATAAAAAAACTAACTCAAACCCTAAACGACTATCCAACTATGTTAAATACTAGGCCGCTAGGAAAGGAAGGGATTCAATTCCTTTGGTATTTCTATTGTTAATAGTTGAGAAAAGAGAAGTGGGATATATAAGAGGTAGAATATTCTATAGTAGTTTTTTAGGACATAGTGTCCATGTAAACTCTATATTGAGTTCCCCTTTCTTTTGAATTTCATAATTGAGAAAAAAAGAGTAGAGCATGGGCCTTACCTTATAGTTGAGTTTTTCTCCTGTATTGTGTAGCCTAGGTCGCATATTGTGTTTATTTTTGCAGATGGTGTGTTCAATAATTCCCAATAGCCCCCATTAGAATCATAATAAATTATTGAAGACTCCCCTCCCCCTATAAGGGATTTTAATTATATAAAATTTATTTTCAATTTTGGATTTCATCCAAATCACATGAGAAGCGATAAATAGGCTTCCTTTTTTTTAACAAATACATATAAGATTGTATTGTAAAAGGGGGATATAGTAGTGTTGAATTAGCCAAGTTTAACAAAAAAATTTAAGGGGTGAGAGATATTCATATGAATAAAGAGAAAAACAACCTTAGATTCTTTATGACTGTTGCTTCAAATACAAAAAAGTTTTCAAACTTCATGGAGTATACTCGAACATAAGTGCTTAAAAAAAATCAGTTTTACATTGCATGGAACATGAGTTAGTTAAGATTTAGAGCTATATCTACCTCTTCCCAAGGGTCTTAATTCTTGCTACATTATGGACATTTATGCAAGTGTTGATTGACTTCATAGGAGGCTTGATATTCCATAGATGGTACCAATGCTTAATGTTGATAGTGTCCTAGTTGCACCTCACAAATTTCCTTGCCGAGGACACATATTTGCTTAGAGTATTTGTTTAATTTCCTCAAGAAAATTGCTAGCTCATTTTTTCTTTTTTCTTCTTTGTCCTTTAGTGTTTTCTTCAATTGAGAATTGTATTCATGCAGGGATTCCAACTCTTTTTGTTATAATCTCAGTTTCCCTTTCATGCCTTCCATTTCATAATTTGAGAATTGGAAGAGGGGTTCACTATGAAACCGCAAGGAGAAATGTGTGCTAAGAAAGTATGATGAGAGATGGATGTAGGGATGGTGGGGAATTGCAAATGGGAACCAAGTATGATAGAGGAAGAACCGTATTCTCTACAGACATTTGAAAATGCATGAGGCCATTCCACTAGAAAACTTTAAGGGATGCAATGAAACTACCATGTGTGAACACACAACAAACCATGGGAAGGAGTATTTGAATGGTGGTGGTTCAGGATATCGTGGAAACAAACCTAGAAGCCATAATATGGATCCCATGTGGGAGCACAAGAAAGAGAATCAAAGTAATATCTAGTGACATAGAGTCACGACAAACGAAAATGAAATCCCAAATGTAAATGAGGCAAAAGTTTGAGAGTTAATAAAGCTTGGCACGGGGATATGATGAAGCATGTTCCAAATGCTTCATCCCGACGGTGAGAGAGAAGAGGTGGCATAATAATGTTCATCCAAGTGAATGTATTCAATGATAAGAAATTTCAGGGTCAAATCAATCAATTTTTTTTTTCTTTTTCATAAGTATAAGGTAGAAAGTGGGTGGAAGCATTTCCATTTGACCTTATAGATCCTTGTGCCATATGTCTAGCTTCCTTAGCTAGTGAATCAACCACTTATTGTTTCCAATGAAAAACATGGTAGTATTTAACCAAATGAAAATTTTGTTCCACAACTTCGATCCTTTAGTATATTCTCTCGATATTTGGGTGATTACTTTTGATGAGCCTACAAAGACCTTTAATTATCAACTCCAAATATCCTATGAAAATGTGTTGCGTGCACACAACAACCTCCCAATTTTCTTCTCTTATCATCTCCCTAAGAGAAGAAATACCACCCCCCTCCAAAACTTCCTAAATTCCTACTGGAAACCTCCCATTCTCTCTCTCATTTCCATTTCCAGTCTCTTGATGGATCACCTCAACCCATCGATACACACTCCAACATGTTCCCTCTTCTTACACTGATACATAAAATACTAGTGAGTGCATCCTTTCTTCCACCTACATATTGGTGTGGCATTGATTTCTTCGTTGATACATAAGCCACCTTCCTTCAAAATGGGTTGATGCATTGGCATGCTTCCATTAAATCCCACCGACACACATATTAATTCACAAAGAAGTTTGCATGATAAATGTTGACACATTCGTAACATTTAAATGATTATCTTCGTTGTGCACATGTCGTTCAATGGTTAAATTTCCTTCACTTTTTCCTATGAATCACATTTCAATAGTGTCCCTCCCTTTCACTTTGATACTCTACACATCAACGAGGGTTGTCTCTCCCTTGTCGATGCACTTCTTTTTGATAATTTTCCCTCTCCCTTCGTCGATATTCCAATAGAAGGATATCGATCCCTCACCATCGTTGAACGTATCTATGATGATCTTATTCCTCTCACTGAATCTAACCTGCTCAACAACACTCAACTTCGTCTTGAGGCCTAGCATATATATTAAGGTTTAAGCTATTATTAGGTTTCTTTTCAATTTACTAGATAACCATAACATATATAGGATCACTGAGAGAAACACAATCACAAGATACACAACATTTATCCTGGGAAGCCCTCACGGGGAAGAAAACCCAACAAAAACTTCCTTAATATAGATAGGCAATACATTGCCAAGAAAATAAACCAAACACTAGAGAATATCCTCTACTGAGTAATGTGCCTCTCTCTCTCTCTCTTCCTTCTTCTCCAACTGCAGCTACCAAACTTACGCTTTGGATGATCGAATGAGTGAGTGAACAAATGAGGCGCTGGATTCCTTTATTTATACAATCTGGAAGGTGTTGAAAATGTGTCTCTTCACTGGGCAGGGCTGAATTGCCTTTTGAGTGGTTAAAACCACTTTAAATTTCCTGGGGGGCGACTTCTCAATTTTCATAATATATTTAGGGTTTGACCAATCCGAAAAGGGTATTTAGTCAATTACAATGCCTGATATGATCAATCCACAAAATGGGTTGATCTAATGAATACTAAATAGAATACTCTTTGCAGTTACAATATTTCAACACTCCCCCTTAACAACAAGGGTATTCTACAACATCATCAAGAGAGAGAGAGGGAAACAACATCAACAACACCTGGAACACTGACTGGAATATCTATAAATTATCATATTTTTTTCTCATCATCAATATCATCATTCACAACAGGGAGTTGGAATGACATCATCATAATTTGCATCAACATGTATTAGTATAACACTAATACATCATCATCAATAACAACGCAAGGCTGATACAACATCAACAAAAACAATATCACAACACAAAGGATGAATCATCATCATCAACAACAACATCGCAACAAGAAGGCTGGAACATCATCAACATCGACACTGGGCTGGAAATCTTCAACACAAAGTTGGCATCTCATCAACATCAGCACAAGGATGGCATCAAAACAACATCAGCACGAGGATGGAAATATTCAGCATGAGGCTGGCATCACAGCAAAATCAACATGAGGCTGGAAATATTAGCATGAGGCTAACATCACAACAACATCAACATGAATATGGAAATCTTCAGCACTAGGCTGGAATCAACACTACTCCCCCTTTCGAGGGAGGTCCTTTTAGACTACACCAGGCTTATCTCGAAAGTGCTCAAACTTTACACGAGATAGAGTCTTGGTCAACACATCAACAACCTGCTCATCCGTGCTAACATATTGGAGATTTATGGCTCCTCTTTGCACCATATCACAGATGTAATGATATTAGATCTTTATGTGTTTTGACTTGTGATGCAAACCCCACCCTTCTTCCCGACTTCGGCGGGTCTGCTAGCCTCCCATCCTTCGGATCATTTCTTACTTTTGAGACAAAGTGACTCTTTGGTTCCCTACTGGAATTCCATGAAAAAAATATCCACAGGTCCTTTTATGAAACCCACCCTGTGCGAACAAGCACCAAGAATGAGATTCACCTCCATGCAACCACTACCCATGACCGCAAGATTAACTCCAAAGGGAGCATCAAAATTCATGACCTCGTGAGACCTGTTGTTGATTCCCCTGACTCCTTCAAGTCTCGAAACCCGAAATAGGGCTTAACAGGGTCTAGATTCTCCCTTAGGTTTTCTCCATGTGACCCTGTCTTGTGACCTAGGACCAATCCTATGAGCGCGTCGAGGTTTGTATGTCAGGATTTCGCGACTTGCGATACCTAGAGGTCCTGCACCTTTGTCTCTCGAACACCGAAACACCGAAAATATTCCACGCTAGATCGACGGTCCTCACTGTCCCTTGATCAACAACCCATGTTCCTCCATCTGCTGAGTCGAGACTTCACGACTCGATACTTTGTGAAGGTGCTCCCCTTCGAACCCCTGACTCCCGAAATGCCTAAATATCCTTCTGGATGATTGACAGTCCAGATCACTCCTAGATCAATGACCATGATTACGTCGTGATTTCATGTATCGTGAGTTTTTGCAGTCCTACCGCTTGACCACTCCAAGTCGCAAGTCAACGAAATGCTGCCCGACTGCCACGCATCCCTCTTTTGATTTTTCCACTGGCTAACATGTGTCCTCCTTGATATCTGATGGTCTGAGTTGCCATTGGGATTTTGCGTATCGTGAGTTCTAAGGAGTTTCCACCTCTATTCCCCCGAACACCGAAATGATGAAATCCTCCTTTGGACATGAAGCGTTAAGGTTTGCGCTACTTCTGTAGATCCGACGATTGTCTGTCCTCATCTCTGCGTTCCTCCAATACCGACTGTTCTTCCTCTGGAACCTTCACTGCTTCCAGTCTTTGAATATTTTCATCCTCCAAAGGTTTCGAACCTTTGTCCCTTCCTCTGCAAGTTCACTTTGGTTTAATGAACACTCTGCAAGTGTTGTCCCTCCTGAGCTTTGTCCTTTTGAGGATTCGACCTCTCACACACACCTTGCGTTTTCCCTTCCCGGTTCTTCGACACTTGGCTACTTCTAGAATCTGTGCACTCCTTGCACCTAGATTCTCAAGTTTACCTTGTTCTCTCTAAACCCCTCTCTGAGTCGTTCCGAGACTCATTCAATGTACACCTTGCATTTGGAATGCACACCTTGCATACAAGGTTTAGAAGAAAAACAATTGAAACTTATCCAGTTTCGTTACAGACTCATACAGTCACCTTCTCGAACTCTCATACATGAACGAGAATGAAATAAAAACATCATACAAAATACAACATTCATTGATTCATACGTCAAATGATCACAGTCCAAGTTCAGGACAATTTTGTTTGTTCTATTACTCATGAAAACTAAAATTACACAATATCTTTTCTACTTTATTCCATTCTACTCTGTCTATTACATCCTTATCTCATGCCTCCTTATCTATTCCAGTAAAATACTAGAAAACTATCTAAGGACCGACTCCATGAGCTCTCTCGTCCTGTTCTGAAACTTATCATTTCAAACTTTTAAAACTAACACCTACTCTGTCCTATTACAATAACTGCTAATTACTACCAGATAGAGTCGACACTCCATATCTGTAGTTTCTTACAGTCCTTAGAGACTTTACCAACAAGTTACATTTAAAAATGTTGTTACAAAAATATCTCAACAACCCATTTAAATTCTGAGTTAATGCTCGATTTGAAATTCTGTCATTGCTGAGATGTCTTCTGTTTGCCTCCACGTGTGTGCTGTCGTCTTTGAAGGTGATGCTCCTATATCATACTCCTCTGGTTAAATTTTTTCATGGACTCCTATCCATGAGCTCCTGCACTGTCTTTCCATGCTTCAAAATATCAGGTTCTGTGACCCAACTTGCATCTTCCATTGGATGATATTTCCACTTCACTAAGTACTCAGGATACGTTTTCCTCCTGGTTTTCTTTCCATCCCCCTGTTCAATAATTTTCTCCATCTGAGGTTTTTCTACTGTGGGAAATTGCTCTTCCCACTGGATTTCTTTCTGATCATCTGATTCTCCTGCTTCATCACCTCTGTAAGGATACCGGTTTGCAACATTGAATATCGGTGATAGCCGAACATTGTCTGGAAACTCAATCTCATAAGCATTGGATGTGAATTTCCTGAGAATCCTACATGGTCCTATCTTTTTCATCTTCAATTTGTTATATTTTCCCCTTCGAAATCTCTCTTTTCTCAAATGAGCTAAAACTTCGTCTCCAACTTCGAATTGAACTTCTCTCCTCTTTTGATCAAATCTTCTCTTGTATTTATGGCTGTTTCCCTGTAGCTTCTCTCTGACTCTGTCATGGAGTTTTTGCATCTCTGCTACAAAATCTTCTGCTCCAACACTTCTAAACTCATCTCGATTCAAATTTCTCAACTCTGTAATCCCTCTTGGATGTATACCATACACAATTTCAAATGGACTTTTTCCTGTGCTCCTGTTCACTGAATTGTTGAACACAAATTCTGTCTGTGCTAGAATCTGATCCCATTGTCGACCTTGCTCAGTGACTAAACTTCTCAACAAGTTCCCAAGACTCCTGTTTACTACTTCAGTCCGTCCATCTGTCTGAGGGTGATATGCTGAACTAAAGGATAAGTTCATTCCTAGCCTCTTCCATAGAGTCCTCCAAAAGTGTCCTACAAATTTGGTGTCCCTGTCTGAAACTATGCTCCTTGACAATCCATGTAGTCTTACTACTTCTCTGAAAAATAAGTTGGCCATGTGTGTGGCATCGGTTGTCTTCTGGCATGGTATGAAATGTGCCATTTTTGAGAATCTTTCTACCACAACAAATATGGAATCGCTCCCTTTTTGAGTTCTAGGCAATCCCAAAACAAAATCCATACTGATTGCATCCCACGACCTCTCTGGAATTGGTAATGGATGATACAAACTAGTGTTTTGTTGTCTTCCTTTTTCATATTGACAAATTCTGCATTTGTTTACAAACTTCTTCACTTCTTCTCTCATGCCCGACCAATAGTACGAATTACCCAGCTGTGCAAATGTCTTATCGTGACCAAAGTGTCTAGCCAAACCTCCACCGCGTTTTTATTTCAGTAGGTTGTCTCTTATTGAGCACTTCGGAATGCATAATTGGATCCCCTTGAAAAATAATCCATCCCGAATCAAATATTCAGTCCATGGGCTTTTGTCTCCCAATAAAGGATTCTTGCATGCCTCGTAAGCTTCTTTGAAATCTGCATATTCTTTATACATATCCTTGAGGTGTTCTAACCCCAACGTCTCCACCTGGAATTCTTGTACAATCAAACTCCTTCTCAAATCATCTGCAACTTTGTTAGCAGTTCCAACAATGTGCTTAGTAACAAAAGTAAAATTCTGCATAAATTCTACCCATTTTGCATGTTTCTGATTCAACTTTTCTTTCCTAGTAATAAATTGCAAAGCATGATTATCACTATACAAGACAAATTCTTTAGGAATTAGATAGTGCCTCCATTTTTTCAAAGATTGAATCATTGCATAAAATTCCTTGTCATATGTGGAATACTTTTGATTGGCATCATTCTGTTTCTCACTGAAATAAGAAACGGGCCTATTATCTTGACTCAAGACTTCTCCAATAGCTAATCCATTTGCGTCACATCTCACCTGATTTTTTTTTCCAAAATATGGTAAGACCAGAATTCACTGCTCTGTGATTTTTTCCTTCAACACTCTGAAACCCTTTTCAGCTTCCTCTGTCCAACTGAAGGACTTGTGTTTCTTCTTCACAGTGTCCAAAAAGGGTGCACATATGCCACTGAAATTTCTGATAAATTTCCTATAAAAGCTTGCTAACCCATGAAAAATTCTTACCTCAAATATGTTGTTCGACGACGACCATTTCTGATTTCTCTCATTTTTTATGGGTCCATCTTCAATTCATTTGAAGAGATCACAAAACCCAAATATATGACCTCCTTCATAAAATAAATCTTCTTCAGATTTATCAACAATTTCTATTGTTGCAACCTTTCCATCACTAATGTCAAATGTCTTAGGTGTTCTTCCTTTGTCTTGCTGAAGATTAGTATGTCATCTAGATATACTATGACAAATTTGCCTATGAAGTCTTTCGACACTTCATTCATCAGTCTCATAAATGTGCTCGGTGCATTTGTAATCCCAAATGGCATGACCAACCATTCAAACAATCCTTCGCTTGTCTTGAATGCTGTTTTCCATTCATCTCCCTCTCTCATTCGTATTTGATGATATCCACTCTTCAAGTCTATCTTGGAAAAATAGCTTGTGTCGCTCAGGCAGTCCATCAAATCATCCATCCTCGGTAAAGGAAATTTGTATCTAATGGTTATCTTGTTGATGGCTCTGGAATCTATACACATTCTCCATCCTCCATCTTTCTTTGGACTTAGTACAATCGATACTACACATGGGATTAGGATTTCCCTGACTAACCCTTTATCCAACAACTCTTGGACCTGCTTTTTGACTTCCTCATTCTCTCTAGGTGTCAAACTATAAGCTTCTTTGTTCGGTAAAATAGCTCCTAGAATAAGGTCAATGTGATGGCTTATGATCCTAATGGGTGGCAATGAGTGTGGTAACTCATCCACGACTACATCATCAAAGTTTTCTAACAGTTCCTGGATTTTTATAGGAAAGTCTTCTACAAAAGTGTTTGTAAGGGTAACTCCAGGCTTCCTCACAACAACAAACTGCATTTCTTTCTCCTTCTTGACTTCTTTTAAGAGTTCGTTTCCACTCACGAGAAGGATGATTGAACTATCTTCTCTCTTTTGCTCTTTGTCTTCTATAGGTAACATCATATGTGTTCTACCATTCTTTTCTAGGGTATAGGTATTCTTTCTCCCATCATAAATAACCTTTCGTTCATACTCAGACATCCATAGGAATTACGTCACATAATATTTCATCTTTGTAACTTCCTATTTTAAATTCAACTTGGCATTATTGACTTACCATGACTTTATGTCCTTTCTGCAACCACGATACCTTGTATGGCTTTGGATGTGCAGTTGTCTTTAGCTCCATCTTCTCCACCATCTCTCTAGATACTAGATTTTCAGTGCTCCCACTGTCTATGATCACCTTGCAAACTCTGTCTTTCGTCTTGCAAGCAGTTCTGAACAGGCTTGTTCGTTGAATTGGTTCCTCTGGTTCGCTTTCTGGTTTAAGAAGAACTTTTCTCATCATGAGGTTCCTTCCTCCTTCTGCAGCTTCTACTTCCACATGCTTCTGTGCTTCAACAATATGTGCTTCTCCACCTTCTTCTCTCTTTCGGTCGGGATATTCCCAAGATTTGTGTCCTTATTTTCCACAGGTATAACATTTAACTATGCCTCCTCTAGATTTTCCTCTTCCTCTACCTCTGGAAAAAAACCTCTTTCTCCATTTCATCCTTCTTTAGAACTTCCACTTTTCTCATGGTGACTATGTTGTTTGTCAGATTCAAGCTTCGACTTATGGAACTTCTCTCTACTGGTTCCCTTGCCTTTGCTTGAATTTCCTCGTTGGATTTACCTCCTGGCCAATTTTTCTTCAGCTTTCAAGGCTGCTTGATAGGCATCCTCGACTGTACTCACATACATCATGTTGATCTCCTCTTGGATTTCATATCTCATCCCATTGATATATCTGGATGTCTTCTCATCTTCATTCTCTTTCTATCCAACCCTGATGTTCAGTGGGTAAAATTCTTCAGTGTACTCCTTCATTGATAAACCCCTCTGTTTCAGGTTCTGCAATCTTCTGTAAATATTTACCTGACAATCCTTTGGGATAAAAATGGATTTCATCTTGGCTACCATCCTATCTCAATTTTTAATTTTCTGTTTACCATTTCTCCTGTGTTCAACTTGCAGTTCATCCCACCATAATGCTGCATGACCTTTCAGTCTTGTCACTGCATGCTTCACCATATTATTTTCTTCGATGTCTTTGTAGTCGAAGTATTTTTCCATAGCACGTACCCAATCTAACAATTCTTCAACTTCTAAATTTCCCTCATACATAGGTACCTCTATTCTTGCTTTGGCTCCTATCTTTGAAACAACTTTTATCAAGGGATCTTGTGCAACATCCTCTACTACATTTGCTTCATCTTCTTCTTCTTCTCTCTTAGCTTCACTGACATCACCAGTGTCTGGTGATTTTTTCTGTGCTGTCTCCATGGCGTCTAGTCTCATTCAGAGTCGCCTCATTTCTTCTTCCATCTCTGCGTTTTCTCTGCACCTTCTGGGTGGCATGATTTCACTGCGCCACCTACAAACATAAATGAAATTTCTTTGATACCACAAATGATACTAACTTTTCTCCTTTATTTTTGTCTACTATCTGCAAAAAAACTTAATCTCGCTCTGATACCAACTGATGCAAACACCCCCCTTCTTCCTGGATTCGACGGGTCTTCTAGCCTCCTGACCTTCAGATCGTTTCTTACTTCTGAGACAAAGTGGCTCTTTGGTTCCCTTCTAGAATTATACGAAAAAAATATCCACAGGTCCTTTTATGAAACCTTCCCTGTGCGAACAAGCACCAAGCGCGAGCTTCACCTCCATGCGACCACTACCCGTGACCGCAAGCTTAACTCCAAAGGGTTCATCGGAATTCGTGACCTCGTGAGACTTGTTATTGAGCCCTCTGACTCCTTCAAGTCTCAAAACCCGAAATAGGGCTTAACGATGTCTAGCTCCTCCCTTAGGTTTTCTCCATGTGACCCTGTCCTATGACCTAGAACCAATCCTCTGAGGGCGTCGGGGTTTCGTATATCAGGATTTTGTGACTTGCGAGACCAAGAGGTCCTACACCTTCAGTCTCCCGAACCCCAAAATGCCGAAACTCTTCCACTCTAGATTGACGGTCCTTGCTGTCCCTTGATAAACGACCCACGTTCCTCCATCTGTTGAGTCGGGACTTCGCAACTCGACACTTTGTGAAGGTTCTCTCCTTCGAACCCTTGACTCCCAAAATGCTAAAATCTCCTTCTAGACGATCGATGGTCCAAATCACTCCTGGATCAACGACCACGATTACGTCGTGATTTCACGTATCATGAGTTTTTGCAGTCCTACCCCTCTACCACTCCAAGTCATGAGTTAGCGAAATGATGCCCGACTGCCACGCGCCACTCTTTTGATTTTTCCACCGGCTGACATGTGTCCTCCTTGATATTTGACAGTTTGAGTTCCCGTCGGGATTTCACATATCGCAAGTTCGAAGGAGTTTCCACCTCTATTCCCCCAAACGCCGAAATGCCAAAATCCTCCTTTGGACATGAAGCGTTAAGGTTCGCGCTACTTCTGCAGATATGATGGTTGTCTGTCCTTGTCTCTGCGTTCCTCCAATATCGACCGTTCTTCCTCTGTAACCTTCACTGCTTCGAGTCTTTGAATTATTTCAGCCTCCAAAGGTTTTGAACCTTTGTCCCTTCCTCTGGAAGTCCACTTTGGTTTAATGAACACTCTGCAAGTGTTATCCCTCCCGAGCTTTGTCCTTTTGACGATTCAACCTCTTATACACACCTTGCATTTTTCGAAACTTCGATAACTCAGAATCTAAGGGCTCTTTGAAAGAACTCTCCTCACCCACTTGGCGTTTTCCCTTCCTAGTTCTTCGACACTTGGCCACTTCTAGACTCTGTGCACTCCTTGCACCTATATTCTCAAGTTTCCCTTGTTCTCTCCAAACCCCTCTCTGAGTTGTTTCGAGACTCAGTCAACGCACACCTTGCATTTGGAATGCACACCTTGCATACAAGGTTCAGAAGAAAAACAATTGAAACTTATCCAGTTTCGTTACAGACTCATACAGTCACCTTCTTAAACTCTCATACATGAACGAGAATGAAATAAAAACAACATACAAAATACAACATTCATTGATTCATACGTCAAATGAACACAGTCCAAGTTTGGGACAATTCTGTTTGTTGTATTACGCATGAAAACTAAAATTACATAGTATATCTTCTACTCTATTATGTTCTACTCTATCTATTACATCCTTATCTATTCCAATACAATACTGAAAAACTATCTAAGGGTCGGCTCCATGATCTCTCTCGTCTTGTTCTGAAACTTATCATTTCAAACTTTTAAAACTAACACCTACTCTGTCCTATTACAATAACTGCTAATTACTACCAGATAGAGTCGACACTCCATATATGCAGTTTATTACAGTCCTTAGAGACTTTACAAACAAGTTACATTTAAAAATGTTGTTACAAAAATATCTCAACAACCCATTTAAATTATGAGTTAATGCTTGATTTGAAATTCTGACATTACTGAAATGTCTTCTGTTTGCCTCCACGTGTGCCCTGTCGTCTTTGAAGGCGATTCTACTGCATCAACTTGTCATGGAACACATGGTTCTCTGTCATGTTTATGCAACTTTGGTTATCACATAGGATCATGGTTGCTTCCATCTCTAGATCGAATAGACCTGTCAACAAATTCCAAAGCCATATGGCTTCACAACTAGAGGAAAATGAAACAATGTATTCTACTTCTGCTGTGTTGAGATAAATGCTTGATTGCTTCCTACTCTTCCATGAGATCATGGCTAACCCTAGATTGAAACAACATCCTGAAGTTCTCTTTTTGTTAAAGACACTTCTAGCCCAATCTGAATCGGTATAACCACTCAGTCTAAAGTCATGATCTCCAATATAAATGAGACCACAATCTAATGTACCCTTAAGGTACCTCATCACATGTTTTGCAACAACTAGGTGAACATGTATGGGATCTACCAGAAATTGAATCAAGGTGTTCAAAACAAAACATATATTTGGCATGGTGTTCTTTAGATACATCAACACTCCAATGATCTGTTTGTACAACGTAGCATCAATCAATTCTGACGAAGTGTCAACCATGAGCTTCAACTTTGTTTCCATGGGTGTATTCATGGACTTGCACTCCAACATATCAAATCTCTTAAATATTTCAACTACATACTTCCCTTGGTTAAGGAAGATATTCTTTGATCTCTGCCAAACCTCAAGACCTAAGAAATATTGCATTAGGCTAAGGTATTTCATCTCAAATTCTGCAGTGAGCTTCTTCTTATAATCAATGATGATATTTTATACTCCAGTTAAGAATAATTCATCCACATACAACAAGAATATAACATGCTCATCATTCATAAGCTTGAAGTAAAGGTTATAATCATCTTTACTCTTGATAAATCCCAATATCGCCAGGAAACTATCAATCCTTCCATACCAAGCTCTAGGATCTTGCTTCAATCCATACATAGCTTTCTTCAACTTGCATACATAAGTCTTCCTGTCTTCAACTTCAAACCCCTGAGGTTGTTCTATATACACCTCTTCTTCAATGACACCATTTGATAAAGTTGTTTTCACATCCATTTGGTGTAACTTCCACTTCATTTTAGCTGCAAGTGATATGATGGTTCTGATTGAAGTGTAACTGGCTACAGGAGAAAACTTCTCTTCATAATCAATGCCTTCCTTTTGAGAAAAGACACGAGCAACAAACCTTGCTTTATATTTCTCAATACTTCCATCAACAACATGTTTTATTTTGAAAATCCATTTAGAAGATACCACATCCTTTCTCTTTGGTCTGGGAATTATTTATCATACATCATTCTTTATAATGGATTGGTATTCTTCTATCATGGCATCTGCCCATTCTTTCTTCTGAATAACTTCTTCAAAACAAGTAGGATCCTTCTCTAAGAGATCACACATCAAATCCATATAACTGGAGAATGGCTTGGGTTTCTTCACTTGTCTCATGGTTCCTTCGGGGGCACCATAGTTTTCTCCATCTTGAATAAGTTCCCTTGCCCATGCTGTCTTTCTCTTTTGGGAGATCATCATCTGGGGAGGTTCTTGAGATTCTATTATTTCATGATCTTCTAGAATCTCCTCATCAGGGGAATTTATGACTTCCCTCACTGGTTCTGTAACTCTGGGAGCCACATGTTCTTCTTCATATACTTATTCAAGTTGTCATCTTCTTGATTTATTGAGTGTTGCATCTTCATCAAAGGTTACATCTCTGTTGATCTCAATATGATGGTAACCTGGTATATAAAATCTGAAGACCTTGGAGACCTCACAATATCCAACAAATATTCCCTTCTTTCCTGAAGGGTCCAACTTGGTTCTCTTCTCTCTTGGAATGTGTACAAATATTGGGAAGCCAAATATTTTGAGATGGCTTACTTTTGGCTTCTTTCCAGAGAACATCTCTTCAGGGGTTTTGAACCCAAGTGCACTATGGGACAATCTGTTTTGTACATATACTGTTTTTTTGTTGCTTCTACCCATAAGTGCATTGGAAGATCTTGATCATGGATCATGGTCTTCACTGCTTCCATTATATTTCTATTCTTTCTTTCTGCTACACCATTTTGTTGAGGATTTTAGGGAGTGGTGAGCTCCCTCTTGATCTAGACATATTTGCAAAAGTTTGAAAAATCTTTTGAGTTGTATTCTCCTCCATTATCTGACCTAAGTATCTTGATATTTCTTTCAGAGAGATTCTCTATCAAGGCTTTGAATTCCTTGAATTTACTGAACACTTCATCTTTTGATTTCAAAAAGTACACCCATGTTTTGCGAGAATAGTCATGAATAAAAGATACATAGTATACATACCCACTGATGGAGGTTGATGGCAATGAACCACATACATCTGAGTGAATGAGCTCTATGACTCCTTCTGATTTACTGTCTCTCTTTGGGAAAGGGTTCTTTATGTTCTTTCCTTGTGCACATCCATTGCACACTCCTTCATGGTCAACCTTGAATTCTGGTAGACCTGTGACTGCCTTGCTTACATATGGTAATGCCTTGTAGTTGATGTGAGCTAGTCTTCTATGCCAAAGTTCACATGGATTCTCAATGGAATGGTTCAAGGCTACTTATGAGTGACCCTTTATATTATACAACCCACCTTCTTCTTTTCCAATAATAATTGCTTCTTCCATGGGTTTTTCCTTTGGGCCACATAAGAAATTCTCCATCTATCAAGGAAAATCTGAAGCCTTTCTTCTCTAAAGCTGAGATAGAAAGTAAGTTCTTTGTAAAACCTGGTACATGTAGTACATCCTTCATCTTCATTAGGGTTCCTGAATCAAGTTTGTAATTTGATTCTCCTACTCCTTTGATAGGGTATTAATAATCATCTCCAAGTGTAACTTTATGGGGAAATTTCTTTTCTGTAAGGTAAGAGAGAATGTCTCTTTGACCTGTCATGTGCTTGGAAGCACCACTATCTATGAGCCAAGTGTCCTCACCAGGTGACACTGATCCTGAGAGGGCAGAGATTAAGACATAGTCTTCAATCTGTTTTTTTATCATCTTTGTGGGTGGCTCTTCATCTTCAACTGCATAGGCATGGTGCTTCTTGTTTCTCTTCTTGTATTCTTCTCATCTAGCTAGACAATTCTTAGCAATGTGTCCTATCTTGTCACAATGGTAACATTGGTAGGATAAGAAATATTTTTCTCTTCTTTGACCTTTCTGAAACTTTTGGAATCTCCTTGGAGGGTGAGATTCTTTATGTATGAATTTGTTTTGGGGGCTAGAATCCTTATGATTTTCTTTCTGGAAGTAAGACCTCTTTCTTCCTCCTTTAGTATGAGTATCTAGGGCTTGATATTCATCTCTTGATAGCAATGCTTCTCGGTTAGCTACTCTTGCTTATTCTTGAACACATTCTTCCCAAAGAATGTCAAAGTGTAGTTTCTCCTTTCTGGCACAAATAGTTTGGATGAATGCATCCCAAGGTCTTGTGAGACCATTAAGGGTTGTCATTATAAGTTCATATTCATCTATGTTATCATCAATTTCTTCTAGATGTTCTTTGAATTGTGATATTCTGGAGAAATATTCCTGAATTGTTTCTCCTTTCTGCATCCTTGTACTTTTGAGTTGAGTTCTTAGATTCATCTTCTTATTGATGTTCTTTCCTTCATAAAATCTGGTTAGGGAATCAAACTTTTCTTTTGGATTATTCTTTGAATCCACTTGAGGAATCAAGTGATCTTTAATAGAATCTGCAATGATTCTCTTGGCCCTAATTGTGTCCTTTTGGTGTTTTTCTCCAGCTGCAACATCGACAGGTTCTGGTACATCTTATTTAATGAATCTTGCTAGGTCATTATATTCAAGAATGAGTGCAATACTATACTTCCAGGAATGGAAGTTTTCCACACCTTCTAGCTTGTCAACAAGCTTAGTGCTTGCAGAAATATGTACCTGGAGCTAGGAAAATGACCAAAAATTGAAAATGCTCAAAAATTAATTTTGAACTTACTAGGAGGTGCGCTTGGCTGAGGCGAGTAGCCTGGTGCAGTTGGATTTTAGAAAATCCAAATTTCCCCCCTTCAAACTTGACCAACATAATTTTGGACTGGTTCTTCTAGTTTTCTGGTACCGATGAAAACTAGGGTTTCACTTTTCAAGAGTTTTATCCATTGAAAAGGTGCGCTGAAGGTGCCAATGAGTTCCCTAGTCTAGGACACACTTTTCTAGATGATTTTTGGGCTGAAATTCCTCTTCAATAAAATCCCTAATTTTCTTGTACGACAACAATGACGTTTTTCTTTATCCAGTGAAAGATGCTCTCTTCAGCTTGGCTCTGATACCATGTTAAGGTTTAAGCTATTATTAGGTTTCTTTTAAATTTACTAGATAACCATAACATATATAGGATCACTTAGAGAAACACAATCACAATATACACAACATTTATCCTGGGAAACCCTCATGGGGAAGAAAACCCAACAAAAAATTCCTTAATATAGATAGCCAATACAATGCCAAGACAATAAACCAAACACTAGAGAATATCCTATACTGAGTAATGCACCTCTCTCTCTTCCTTCTTCTCCAAATGCAGCTACCAAACTTGTTCTCTGGATGATCAAATGAGTGAGTGAACAAATGAGTTGCTGAATTCCTTTATTTATACAAACTGGCATGTGTTGAAAAGGTGTCTCTTCACGGGGCATGGCCGACTTGTATTCTGAGTGGTTAAAACCACTTTAAATTTCCTGGGGACTGACTTCTCAATTTGCATAATATATTTAGGGTTTGACCAATCCGAAAAAGGGAATTTGGTAAATTACAATGCTCTACATGATCAATCCACAAAAGGGGATTGATCTAATGAACAATAAATCAATAATAAATAGAATACTCTTTGCAGTTACAATATTTCAACAATATCGTCCTCCATCTTGGATCCTTCTTGTTGTGCCTGCCAATCACTCTCCTAACATTTTCAATGACTAATATCTCCACACCTAATTAGATATCTATTCACTGATAATAATCACACCTAACCCACTTCATGATCACAGTCACAATCGAACCTGTCTATGTCACCAGTAGCTTTTATTGCACACATTGTACCATCTTTTATAGTTTGCATTGCTTAATTTTATGACTAAATTTGGAATGTGAAAGCATTGTATATAATTAAATGGGTTAAAAATATCACCTATTGGTCTTGTGCCAGGGATTTGAAATGTATCTTGAAGGAAAATTGGTCACCTTAGCTCCTAAACAGTACTAAGTGCTCTGAATTTCAATTGGTTGTTTTGGTGGTTTTATAATTTCATGCCACTGATGCATCATTGCAATGTAAATTGATGAAATAAGAACATACACATCATAAATGACACAGGAACTTGTGAACTCAATTTTGAGCGAAGAAATAATGAAAGAGGGACCCAAACTTTCATTAAAAAATGCCTTTGAGCGCAATTTTTTGGTGTTCGGTCAAAGTGCGTTTTTATTCCCAAAAACAGGATAATCATATGATTCCCACCATTACAATTACAATGCAAATTATGAAATCAAAATTTGAGTCTTGGAATTTATAAAACGACCGCCAAGGATTTCTAGCCCAGATTACCCTATTAGTCGTGACATCGATATAATAATTGAATGGTGTATCCAATCATCTCGCTAAATGAGTCTCTCCACACTCTCTACATAGCAAAAAAATGGTACCTTTATCTGACGTTGTATGAGTAACTTAAGAGTCATTGAAATCACGCTAGGTAGTGTCTAGAACTCATTCGAATAGCTGACCAATTAGCATTTTCTGCTACATGCCCATACACAACAATTCACATTGATAAAAATAAAATTTATTTCAGTTTAAAATAATTTAATTTAAATTGATTTAAATTTAAATAATTTAATTTAAATTGATTTAAATTTAAAATTTAAAATTCATTTTGTTTTTTAAATGAGTTCAAATTAAAATATCATTTAAGAAATTACAAAATCAAGGCAATGTTGGTTCATTTAGAGCACATGGAATAAAGTCTTAATGAAACTATGGTAATTTAGGTGGAAAGGAGGGCCCATGGCTCATGTTCCCGCCTCCACGTTTTCCCTTTTTAAATATGAGTGCCCATTAAAAAAAGAGAAAACCCTTAAACTACACTTATAGCACATGTTCATCGGAACATTTAGTATTAACTCTAGCGCACAGGTTGGAAGACTTAACATTAACTCCAACACACAGGTTGGAGAACTTACCATGAACTCCAATGCTTGTGGTCAAAGCACTTACCATTAACTCCAACGCTTGTGGTTAGAGAACTTAGCATGAACTCCGACGCTTGTAGTTGAAGGACTTCACATTAACTCTCGCACTTGTGGTCATGACCATCAGTTTCAAGGTTTTATGGGGTTGCATTTTTGGGTATGGAAAAATCAATATGGAGGGGGTGTCACCTACAAACCCCCTCCATGTATAAAGGCTTGCGTTGTAGAGTGGGAGGGTGAGGGGCATGGAATTCCGACCCCTTTTCCCCCTTACACACATTGTTGGATTTTATTTGTCTATATAGTCATTTACTTAGGATTCTTTATCGGTTATTCTGATCCTACCTTACTATTATAGATTGACCCTAGTTCAGATTTAATAAGCCCCCAACAAAATCCCTCTAAAATTATCGGCCCCTCTGGTAGACTAGAAGGAAATGAAACACACAGAGTGTACTGCACAGTCTCACCCGAGATAGCTCTATGGGTGTCTGCAATACTTAAGTGTTTTCAACCTGGGAATGAGTGGAGATATGCGGTTGTACTCTGGAATATTTATTTATTCATTCTAACATATGATCATAGTCTCCATTCTATTCATGCATGTGAAATACTAGATCTAACTAGTTAATTCATCCATCTAACATTCATAACTTAACAACAATAAGGATACATATATTCATTCACACAACATAGGTGTTACCGTGGCTCACCCCCTCTTAGGCTACATCCGCAATATTTGGCTTTCAGGATATTTATTATGGTTCAATAATATGTCACGCCACACATGTTTACAATCTTAGATCTTTCTCTCTTCAATAGGCTCCTTGATCCATTGGAGGCTAACTAGATCACACCAGGATCATCAACCTGCGATCTAACCCTCGAGATCGAGTCTCTCACTACCTCCCTAGCTCACCAACTTACTGATTAGTACAATTATTACAACTCTTTTCCATCCATTCTCTACTCTCTCCTGCTTCCTTTCTTTATCTGTCAATCCCCTCTTCTTATAAGTAATACCTATTTATATTCTTGGCTCACCAACCATTACAATAAATTACAAAACCCTAACCCTAGCATCATTAGGTCTTCCTTGCATGAGTGCCTTGCCTGCTTCCCTTACACGTGCTGTTTTTTCTTCCGACTGTCCTTTCCTCCTTTCATGCTTCTCTTCCCCAAAATAACATTTTCTCTTGACTAGAACAACATCCAACATGCCCCCAACACTGACATGTGGCTCGTCCCGAGCCACCTAAACTTTGTGTGCTTCTTTAAGAATCCCTGTGAGAGTTTGAAACTTCTCTATAAGTTCCCTTGCTTGTGTTTAAGCCTACACGGTCTTTTCTCTAAGTGCATCCAATACTTGTGCTGTAATATCCTTGTTGATAATCTTTGCGCACTCTTCCTGAGTTTGTGCCATAATCTTATTTACCTCTTCTTCTAGCGCAATGACCTCCATTGCTATCTCTTGGAGAGGTTCCATTTGAGCTTGTCGATCCTTCTTCTGTGTCTGCACGGCTATGAGTTATTCTTGCAACTTCTTCACATCTTGTACTCCTTTGAGGCACTCATTGATATTCATCATCTTCTTCCTCTGCTTGAGGTCCTGGATAACTGCGCTTATATTTTCCTCTTGCTGCCTCCACTGCTGGACCTGTTGATCCTCCTCCATATTTTTTGATAGCTATGCTTCTTTATCAAACAAGTTGACAGCTGCGCTAACTTGTCATTCCATTTCCTCCATATTCCCTGCTGCTTTCTGCTTCCTCTTCTCCTTCACCTCCAGGAGAATGGTAGGGATGAGTTTTTATCGGAGGTTCTTGATCTCCTACATGTATTGATCGATTGTTTTCATAATTTGATCATTTTTTTGCGTCATCGTGGGATCTGCTGTTAGCGCGTTCTTTATAATTTTGTCATAGGCTACAACCAATCCCTATTCGAGCCTATTCACATGATATTTCTCATCTTTGGTATCAAGCTTTACCTACTCGAAGACCAACTCCAACTCTTCTCTATTGTCCTTTGTTTACTGCCGCGTCTGTGCATGCACACAACTGTACCTCCTCTGCGACGTTGACTTGCAGTTTAGATAATGCCTTGGTTGGTATCCACCCCATTACCAACTGCATTTATTATATATCTTTCAATGGTTTCTGGCCTACAATTCTATCCATGCGCAACATGATGGGTGTAACGTGAAAATTCAAGCTCACCTATGCTATTGTCTGGATCATATTCTACTCACTCGATACAACCTTAGCTCCTGTTTGTGATGTTGCAGGGACTGACTCTATTCCTCTAGCCGCCCTCTGTGTTTATCTGATCTGCTCTAGGAGCTGCCTCATGTAGGCAATCTCTTCCTGGATCCTGTCGCTTTGGCATTGGGATTATTCAAAATTCTCCATTGTTCGGTCCTGGACCATTTTGGCCACGAGGTCCGCATCGTCCTCAGTGATTGTATATTCGGGTCGCATTTTGTGTGCCTTATCTTTCTTGCGCACACCCCCAGTGTGTATGATAGACCTCTTGATCTGGCCTTGTTCCTATTGAGTAGCACTTGATGTGGTCCCCTGTGTTGTCTCAGTCTATTTTTCATGTTCTTGTGGCGCCCGAGTGTTGTTCTTCATCCCCACCTGGGTACCTTTCTTTGGTGCACCCCCTTTCTTCTGTTGTGTCAGCTTCTAACCTAGCTTTGGATTCTTGGGCACCATTTTTTCTCCTGTAGGTTCTTGTTCTTGCCCTGCATCAGCCTATTTATCCACGAATATCTCTTGATTCAGGACTGGAACTCTTCAATCATATTACCAATCCTTGATGGCCATCTCTACATCCTCTTCCTTGATGCATTACCGCAGTTGTAGCCATTCCTTCTCGGGATCCTTTTGTGCTTGGATGCATACTTCCTTCCTGGTGGCTTTAAATTTGGATATGCCCTGATATTGCACGACCACTTCTGACGAAACCCACCAAGTGTTGGAAATTCTTTCCTGCAAGTCGTTGTATTACCCTATGAACATGCCTATTCACTTTTTTTTTTTTGTTCTGAAGTGCTCCCCAATGATAGGTATTGTGCTGCACAAAAATGAGTGGATCACTTGTAAAAGTATGTATATTTAAGCTCCCTCCATTTGACCAAGGATATCAGGATGAGTAGCCAAGAGTATTGGAACTATGTCCCCAGGTCCTGTGCATCCTTGTAGTCTTCAAGGAACATATTTAACAAGTACGGGGCCCAACTACGTATAGTTCTCTCCGTGCACTATGTTGCAGTTGCGACGACCCCAGAAGGGAATTCCTCCTTGCGACACTTCCTTGGAAACTTGCATGCTATGAGTTTTGTGGCTAGCCTGGTTGCTGCATCACCGATGCACTTAATGATGATTCCACATGACCCTCTTTCTGTGTCATACGTCTTCTTCATTTCCTCATCCAGTTCCTTATCCTTTGTTTTTTCATCGAGGAACTGCGTGGGGCTCTCCCCCCAATATGGAAGCCCTGTAACATACACAATGAGCTCTACATCTATCGAGACAGGCTCTTCCACCCATAGGTATCCTTCGTGGGTAACTGCCATCAACCACTTGACGCAGTTGTTTATTTCACAGCCCCTTCCAAAGTGTGGGACATCCAACAGGATTAAAATCCTGGTGTTGGCCAGTCCAACTGCCCACTACTTTGGTTGGACAATTGGTTCACCGAAGGGTCCTATAACCACGATATCCAGGTAAAATTTATTTGCAAACTCTATAAACTTGTCCATGTCAGTCACATGGTGATCCAAGTATTGTAGTTTTTCCATGCAGTCTAATAGGTTATCCGCGATACACACCCCTTCCGAAATGCATGGTAAAACTATGGCTGTTGCAGCCTGCCTTCACGGTGATCTTGCTACTAGATGCTTTCCATTACGCTGTGGTGGATGAATCGAGGTTCCAACCTCCATTTTTCTCTCCTCTGTATATGCCTCTGCTCGCTCGGTGACATCTTCTACTATTCCCTCTTGTTGCTGCTCCGACACTGTTGTGTGTAAATTTTCTGGTGCAACCACTTCTGTCTGGTTTGGGACCGTCCCATTAACCCTCAAAACTTCTTCAAGGTTTTTAGAGTGTGAAGTACTACCTGCATCCCTATCCTGCTGGCCCTGTCCCACTTCTGACATATCGATATCCATGCCCACTGCTGCTGTTTGTTGGGTTTCCTCCACCACTGGTGTGGGTCTCGTTGGTTCCATATTGGGCGAAAGGATTTCTTCCAAGTTGACGAATGTCGTAGTCCGTGGTGTTTCCTGTTCATTTCCCTATGGCTGTTGAGGTGCTCTAAGGTTTCTTCGAGGTCGTCTGTAGGCCTGGATCGACACTCCTAGCTTGGGTGGTGCCATGGTGGAAAAAATGGTCTCCATCAAGCTTAGTTCGCTTTATAACTCCTGCAAACTTTCTCTCTGCTCCGTATACTCTGTCGCTCTGTGATTTTCTCAATTTCACAATAACCCTTCTGATTCCCATGTGCTTTCCTTATATAGGGATCATGTGAAACTTCTAGGAGACATTACCAAAGTTGTGTTTTGAATGAACTGATGCTTCCCACGTACCTGCCATTGAATTCCCTTGACGCCACCAGTTGGAATGATTAATGTGTTGTCCTGTCAATCGTTCTTGACATTCAATTTTTATAGACGCCGTCAGTTGGAGCCTACTTTTCGTACCCTCCATTTTCAAAATTTCTTCCTTTTTCTAATCTAGGTGCATATATGTGGCCACCCACCTTTTCCAACTCGCTCAAAATAATTTTTTTGCAATTTTGGCAATTTACTACTTTTAGTAGTTTTTACTTCTAGGGCCATTTTGAGGGCCTAAATGAAGGTTTTTCGGGATTGAGCTTCCTAATGACATTCTAAGGCATTATTGATCCCCCTGAATTAATCTCCTGAATGATACCTTTCTAACGAGCTATCGTGCACCCCAAACGAAGATCGTATGCCAAACTACCCAAACGGAGATCGCACCCCAAACTACCCAAAACAAGGTCCACAAAACTATTGGATTTTCATCTTCCGGGGTTAGGGATTTGGATTTTATTTATGATAAAAATGCCTTTGTAGCATCATTGTAAAATTATCTTCTTTCGAATGTGACTAGCAGACACATATCTTCTCAGAGATAAGCTTCCACCATTCTAGCGAGTCTTTCACTCTGTATTTTTTTTACAGTCTTTGTACATTTTCGCTCATTAATAGAAAATTGTGTATACCATATCTTTGTGTTTATGGTTGCATCTCTGATATATTTCTGTTATGTTATTGGATATCTGAGATATCTCTATACATTTCTTTATTATATCTCTTCTCTCATTTAGTGCCAAAAATAATCCGAATGAGTGGTATCAGAGCAGGCTTCTCTTGATCGTTTTTTTCAGTGCATGTCCCTGACAAGGTCCGAGTATAGAAATTTGGGTCTAGAGCTTGTCTCTCTTGAATAAAATCGATCTTGCATGCCCAAGAAACCCTCCATGGCGGAATAAAATAAAAATGACGGAGTAGATGATTCTATCAGTCTGTTGCTTGAGCAAGCTCTCACGCGACAGAGGGACAAAATGATGGAGAATTTTTTCCACATCCTTCAACGCCCACCGATAGCAACAGACACATATTCATCAAAAATACACTTTGGAAGTACCTCTCCTTTCAAGGCATATGTTAATTTTGATATTCTCGTATTTGAAGCTCAGATAGATGTAGATGCCCTAGACAAATGGTTAAATATGTTAGAAGGTTATTTCTCTGTTCATAATTTTTTCGATAGGGAAAATATCACCTTCACACTCCTTAAAGCTCACCCCCATGTCAAACATTGGTGGGAAACTTACTAGGAGAAAAGTTCCACAGAGGAGTCTGGAATATATGGGGCCGAGCCCACTTGGGATTTTTTTGTGGATGCGGTAAAGAAACATTATTACCCTATTGGCAACTATGAGGACCAGTATATGAGATGGACCATAGTGCGGCAAGAGAGGGGCCAAACAGTTCTAGAGTTCACCAATACCTTCCATACCTTTCGCACCAAGATGGGTATCAAAGACTCTGAGCAACATTTGGTTCTAAAATACCGTGGGGCTCTACATAGATACATCCAAACTGAAATGGATTTTCTGGACATCTCATCACTCGGTGCTGCTTATTGATATGCTATTAAAATCAAGCAAAAATTTAAGCACCAGAACAAACAAGAGTTTGGGTCTGCAAATATGCAACAAGAAAAGTATGATAAAGACGGACCTAACAAACAGTTTTCTGAAAACCAGTCCAAGCCATAGGAAAAGAAGGGTCACTGGAAGACAAAGAAGGACACCGGAAAATTGTGAGATTTCCACAAAATCCCATGGCACAACATCGATGAATGTTGCTCAAAACAGTCATTGGTGTCTGATATCAAAGACAAGGAGTCGAACCTTGATTCATAATCTGATTCTGAAAATACTGGTAAAATATAGATTATCGACACAGACCCCACTATCATTGTCGGGACTGCAACAATTCAACTAGAAGAACCAATAGATCATGAAGAGGGGGAGCGCCTTTTTCATTCATAGATGTAGGTGAAGGGGACCCCGCTACATTTTATTATTGATAACGGAAGCCAGAAGAACTTCATCTCAACAGAGATCATAAAACAGTTGGGATTGTCGACAACACCACACCCGCAACCATACAACATCGGGTGGCGTCGCCAGGGACGAGATCTCTGTGTCAGCTAGCAGTGCCAATTTTCATACGGCATCCAACCCTTCAAGGATGAGGTATTATGTGATGTTGCCCCACTAGATGTCTGTGATGTTCTCTTGGGCCAACCATATATGTGGAAGCACCATGCTATTTATGAGTCTTGACCCTGCAGTGTCATTGTTTCTCTGGGGGGTCATGTCTACAGAATACCAGAGGTAGTTCAATGTCGCAAGGTAGTATCTCATACTACAAAATTTAGCTTCTTCACAATCTGTTCAAAAGGTGAACATAAGGATACTGCAACCACTATAGCCTCGAACCAAGCACCTTCTATCCAACAGAAGCAGGTCGACAATATTGCAACAAAGTGTAAATATTCCTTCAACACACAGGAATCTCATGTAGCCAGACTGATTAAAAAGGTCCAACCCTTCTAGCCACAGGTTCGTGACAACCTTCAACAAGCTAAGCAATGCAACTTCTCCAACAAGGCAAGCAACTCATCAAGATGTAGATTCTCTCCCCCGGGCACTCAACGCAATGGATACCATTGCTTCCTAAGGAGGGAAGATTGATTCAGGTGGATATCTGTGGCCACCCACCTTTTCCAACTCCCTCAAAACTTTTTTCTGGCAATTCTGGCAATTTACTATTTTTAGCAGTTTTTACTTCAGGGGCCATTTTGAGGGCCTAAATGAAGGTTTTTTAGGATCAAGATTCTAAATGAAATCTGAAGGCATGTTTGATCCCCCTAAATTAATATTCTCGACGATACCTTTCCAAGGATCTATCGTGCACCCCAAATGAATATCATATGCCAAAGTTATGCCCTCGGGAAGTTGATACACCAAACTACCCAAAACGTGGTCCAAAAAACTGTTGGCTTTTGATCTTCCGGGGTTAGGGATTTGGATTTTATTTATGATAAAAAGGCCTTTGGAGCCTCATTGTAAAATCATCTTCTTGCGAATGCGAGTAGTGGACACATTTCTTCTTAGAGATAATATGCCACCATTCTAGCGAGTCTTTCACTCTGTATTTTTTTTACAGTCTTTGTACATTTTCACTCATTAATAGAAAATTGTGTATTACTGTATCTTTGTGTTTATGGTTGCATATATGATACATTTTTTTTATATTATTGGATATCTGAGATATCTCTATCCATTGCTTTATTATATCTCCACTCTCATTTCATGCTGAAAATAATCCAGATCATTTTCTGACCGTTGGTCCTTTCTTCGACGCACTAATGTTTTTGAGTGCGTGTTAGGTTGTTTGGATGGTGTGCGTGGATGTTCTATTTTCAGCATGCCATGTCTTATTTCATCAATTTATTTCTTTTGATGTCTGGTGCGGTAACCCCTCTGTTGTTGCACATAGTCCTTTTTTTTTATGTGCTAGGAGGTCGACTGTCCCTATACAGCTTTAGTCAAATCCCTATTGATCATTCCTCTGAGTTATTTTCCTCCCAAGTATTTCAAATGTACAACTCCCCCATATGTGACAGTATTTACTTCATATGGTCCCAACCAATGCATTCTAAATTTTCCTGGGTGTTGAAGGGATTTATTGTCGTATACCAAGACTAGGTCTCCCTCCTTGAAAGTTTTCCTCTTGATATGTCTATCATGCCAAGCTTTGTCCCTTGCTTTCTGTGCCTCTTCCTAAAACCCTTCTTGAATCCTATATTCCTCCATGATCATCAACTGACTTAGCCTTTCTTTAACTGTGCCTCGCTCTATCACGTTTGCAATTGTTGCTACACACATACTAGGTACTAGAAATTCTAGTGGCACTACTACTTCTTGTCCATACACCAATCAGAATGGTGTCTACCCTGTCAATTTTTTGCAAGTGGTCTTGTATGCCCATAGTACTACTATCATGAGGAGATCGAGTTGGCTACATAGGGGGCTCCTTCAAGGGTTTCTTTGTTTTTTCTTCATCAAGAAACATCATCACAGGTGTGATGATGAAATTAGCGCTTGTATATGCTGCAAAGTGCACTTTTTCAAGAACTAACATTTCTTCCTTAGCTTGCATAGGTGTTTATTTTGGTGTCTGTGCTACCCCGATCCTTAGCTGCTCCAGCGCAATTTTACCTCTTGCACTTGATCTATAATTGAAGCCCTGTGCTTCTCTGCATTATCCCACACCTCGACCAATCTTTTCTCGACTGTTGTCGCCACTAAATCCACATCGTCCGGGGTTAGTGATATATGGCACTGTGATCTGTGGGCCTTTGCCTTCTTTCAACCACCATTGGTTTTCTCCCCTGGTCCCTTCTCTTGGGTGTCAGATGGATTAGTAATAGTGGACCTCTGAGTATCTTCGACAGTGACTGGCCTCATTTCTTCTGCCTAAGGAATATCCTAGGTTCTTGTCCCTAGTTCTTCCTCTTAAGGGATCTCCTGTGTCCTTGTGCCTGTTTATTCCACCCACACTTCTTCTGTTGACTGTATTGGTGGTTGTTCTATGTGAGGTGGAGCCTGTGTAGGTCCCCTTGATGGTATTTTCTATGTTCTCTGTTTTTTCTTGGATGGGGTGCTTCCCCCCTCTTGGCCTTGTGTACTCCTCTTTTTAGTTTCAGCCCCATTGGTGCCTATTTGGTGTGCTGGGGCTGGTCTTCCCTATGTTTGAGTTTGTGGGCTTGGTACTGCAGTTGGAATCTTCGGTACCTTCCATTCTTTGGGCCAGTCTTGGAATTGTCTCTGGATTTCTTCCATATTCACACAGTAGTTGAGCTGTAGCCATTCCTTGGCTTTGTCTCTCTTTGATTGCATCCATAAGCTCTGACGCGTTGCCCTGAAATTAGCGACCTTTACAAACTCCTGGACAGTCTCTGGTGAAATGCGCCATGTATCCACAATGAGGTCCTGCATTTATGCAAAATGCCTCGCAAATATGTTTGTATTTTCCTTCTTTCTCTTCGGGTCTCTGCTGTTGCGTAATGATACGTAGCGTGCTTCGCCACATTTCCCTGGTCTCTCCAGATACTTGTTGTAGACTGGTTCCTTCCACCCAATTAGGCCAATGAGGAACCATGAGTAGTGGAACTCAGAGCCCCAATCTTGGGTGTTACAGTCTTCTAATAATGAGTTCAAGAGGTATGGGGCCCTTATCATAGAGATCCCCTTTGCACACTACGCGGTGACGATGACCACACCGTTCGGTCCTTCCTCTTTGTGACTCTTGCACATCAATTTACATTTAAGGAATCTGGTGGAAAAACTTGTCATAGGATCATTGATGTCATTGATCCTGATGCCCCTGTTACTGCGCTCCATGCCATACTTGGACTTGATCTCATCTGAGATGGCCTTGACTCTAGTCTTATCCTCCAAGCACTATTCTGGTTTTTCCCCATCTGTGGTTAGCCCTGTGATTGTTGCAATAAGGTCCACAGTTATAGGCACCAACCTATCCATCCACAAGATCCTGCCATGCACTCGTGCAAGTAGTTTCTTGATGCAGGCGTTAATATGTTTTCCTCGCCCAAAATGTGGAACATCCAACAAGTTCATGATGCTGGTGCTATAGATCCCAAGAATCCATTGCACTGGATTTAATAGTGGCATGCCTTATGAGCCTTCTGCCCTACTTTCTAGGTAATTCTGGGACGACAGGTCTAGAAATTTGGCGACATCCGCCATGTCATGGTCAGAGTACTTAATGTTAGTCACTCTTTTGACCATGTCATCATCGACGTGCACCCCGTTTGGAATCTTCGACAAAACTAGGGTCCCTTCTACTTGTGATTGTGACCCTCCATGCACACTACTCTCATTTTGTCCCTTCTGTTTGGCTTGAGGGGATGAGGCCCCCACCTCTGGTACATCCTTGTGTACTGTTGCCTGTCCTGCCTATGGTTCATGGCTCTATGGTGTTGAACCCATGGCCTGCTCGACTTGTTGTGGACTTGGTCCCCTCGAGGTGTTAGACTCGGTTCTCTCCATGTCCTCTTCCAGTTGCCCGACCTACTGCACTGGGTTCTGTTCCTCCTCTATGGTCACTGGGTGTGCTTCGTACTCAAGTGTGTGGATTTCATCCACATCCACCACTATGGGTACCTCTTTCTCCCTTGCGTCTATCTCCCGAGAATTACTTCGCATGTTCCTGCTCCAAATCGTGGTGGTGACATTGCAACAAGATCTGGGTTGTAAATCTATGAACTCAATGGATGCTAGGTCAAATTCTAGCTCTATCACTCTTTCAATAGGCTCTGCGTTCTTCTCCTTAGAAATTGACCCAATGAGTTCCTTTCCCCCATTTTTCTGACTTTATAGCGGGACGACGAAGTGACAACTGTTCCGCACCGACAATTGTCCCTTTTTCACTTTTGGCGGTGTGTCCTGCACATGATAACTTTGTACTTGTTAACTGCTGTCATGTGCACCGTGTTTTCAGACTTTTCCCTTTCTGTCGCACTAATTTCTTTACCTCTATGTATGGAATGTCGTATGTTTGTCACAATTTCAACATCCGTCGCCAGTTGGTCCCTGCATTCCACAACCGTCATTTTCGAATTGCTGCGTTTTCCGATCGTTGGTCCTTTTTCTGGCACTTTGGGATTTTTGAGCGCGCGAAGTCCTTAGCTTCGATACCCTTCTCTTTTGGCACAATATTCTTATTTCTTCATGCTAACTTGGTGACCTATGCATGCAGACTCTTTTCTTGTTCGTCATGCTGACTTGGTGATTCGTGCATGCTCCTTTTTTTTTTTTAACTGCACGTTAAATTTCAAGTTGCAGGTGGTCGAATGTCCTTTTATAGCTTCAGTCGACTCCCATTGGTCATGCCCCTCAATTATGTTCCTCAAAAATCCTTCAACTATACATCTCCTCCGTCTGTGATAGTCTTGACCTCATATGGTCCCAACCAATGCATTCTGAACTTTCCTGGATGTTGAAAAAACTTGCTGTCATACAATAGGACTAGGTCTCCTGCCTTGAATTTTTTTCTTTTGATATGTCGGTCATGCCAAGATTTGTCCCTTGCTTTCTATACTTCTTGGTGAAATCCTTCTATAATCCTATCTTCTTACATGCTCATCAACTGACTTAACCTTTCTTGTACTGTGCCTCGCTCTGTCATGTTTGTAATTTCTGCGACACACAGACTTGGTACCAAGAATTCTAATGGCACCACTGCTTCTTGTCCATACACCAATCTAAATGGTGTCTACCCTGTCAACTTCTTATAGGTAGTTCTATATGTCCATAATACTACTGGTATCTTTGAATCCCAGTTGTCCCTATTGACATTGCAAATCTTGTTTAAGGCATTCTCTAGCATCTTATTGAAGGCTTCCACTGTTCCATTTGCCTAAGGATGGTATGGCATACTTTTTGTTATGGTAGACCTCGAATTCTTCAATCAGAGATCTGATAATGATGTTGATAAAGTGAGTCCCTTGGTCACTCATCAAAATCCTTGGGCATCCAAGTCTGGTGAGCACATGTTCAAACATGAAGTGTGTTGTTGTCTCTGTGTTGCAATCTTTAACTGGTTCTACCTCTGCCCATCTTGAGAGGTATTCTGTCGCAGTGATGATGTATCACGCACTTGACCTTCTTGCGGGTGGGTGGATTGGCCCAACAAAATTGATAGCCCATTTGTCAAACACTTGTAGCATTACCTGTGGGTGTAAGGGAATACCATATTGTCTGTTTGGTTTGCCAACCCTTTGACAAACATCACATTGTTGACAGTATTCCTTTGCATCTCGATGAATAGTTGGCCACCATAATCCTGCGCGCAATACCTTCTGCGTAGTAGCTTTGTCTGCACAATGTCCTCCTGCTATTCCTTCATGGGCTTCTTCTAATATCCTAGGCCTTTCGTATTCTAGCGCACATCTTCTCAAGATGTTGTCTACCCCCCATTTTGTATAAGTGCCTTGCGATCCACTGGTATTCGACTGCTTGGACAACCAGATTCTTCCTCTGTGCGATGTTAAGTTCATGTAGCGCAGTCCATGTACTTAAATACTCAATAATGTTAGTAAAATAATCATCCATGACCTGGAATGAAAATAGCTGCGCGTCAAGGAAGGTATCCTCTAAATTTGTAGGATCCTCTCCATTGGTGATCCCTGACAAGTGATCAGGTCTTGCGTTCAGCTCCCCTGGTTTCATTATGACTTCAAAGTCAAATTCTTGAAACAACAATAACCATCGACATATTCTTTCCCCCAAAATGGCTTGTTGACTAGGTATTTGAGCGCTCAATGATCTGTGAACATCTTAAAATGTTTTCCAAGTAGGTAATTCCTGATATTTTGAAGTGCATACACCATTTCCAGACATTCTCGCTCTGTAGTGTTGTAATTATTCTCATAGTCTGACAGTTTTCTTCTTGTAGATGTGATGGCATGGTCGAAATCCCCTGCTCCTGGTTGCACCATAATATCTCCCAGGGATATGGCTGATGCATCTACATGCACATGGAATGTATTATCCCAATTTGGAAAGACTAATATGGGTGTTGTGACCATATTCTCCTTCAGGGTGTCCAATCCTTCCCGACAGCTCTCATTCCATTGGAATTCACTATCCTTCTTGAGCAATTTCTCCATTGGCATAGTGATCTATGCATACCCCTTTATAAATTTTTTGTAATATTCTGTATGTCCCAATGTGGCTCGTAGCTGGCGCACTGATTTTGGTGGTGGTAAATTCACAATTACTGCAATCTTTGCAGGATCCACGATCAAACCATGTCTTTTTACTATGTGACCCAATAGAATTTTGAAGGGTGTCCCAAGTATACATTTCTTAATGTTCAAGGATATTTCACATTGCTTGCATCTTTTTAACATTAGCCTCAACACCTATACATGATCCTTCAACAAGATGTACACTACCCAATCATCCAAATATACTTCTAGAAACTGATGGATGAATTCTTTGAAGGAAACAATGACTACTCTAGAGAAAATTGTTGGTGCATTCTTCAGTCCAAAAGGCATGACT
Organism: Picea sitchensis; assembly: GCA_010110895.2. Taxonomy (NCBI): domain Eukaryota; kingdom Viridiplantae; phylum Streptophyta; class Pinopsida; order Pinales; family Pinaceae; genus Picea; species Picea sitchensis. The sequence goes on along the minus strand of SNQJ01S0008316.1, from coordinate 775,853 downwards.
GTGTACTGGTAGGATCCCCATTATGTTGCAAAGGTAGTATTGTATCGATCTTCTGGTGATATCTTGATTTGGTGGTGGATTGAGAATCCATCGGTGAATGCGTATGTTTTCTGTCCTCCCACATTTTCTAGGAATTCATCTGTAAAGGGTGTAGGGAAGGGGTCATGTAGGAAAGCATCATTGAGATTTCTCAGATCTACACAAATTCTTATGCATCCCTATTTTTTCTCCTGAACTACCATGGGGCTTATCCATTCTAATTCTTCTACTGGTTCTATGATTCCTTCTTCCAACATTCTGTCGATTTCTGCTCTTACTTTATGCTTGTATATGGGGTTCAATCTGTAGGGCCTCTGTCTGATAGGTCTTGCCTCAGGTTTGAGAGGTATATTCATCTCTCCAACTTCTCTTGCAATACCCTTCATTTATGTGAAGGTCATTGGGAACATGTCACTGTACTCGCGTAGTAAATCTGTTATGCTTTCCACTATTTGGTCATCCCAATAGTCTCCAATGTTGGCCATTTTGGGATTCTCAACTGTCCTAATGTTGACTTTCTTCACCTTGATTGGTGCAACAATTAATTATGATTATAGAGGTGGAACTTCAACTTATATTTCTCCTTTGACTTCCTCAATCTCAATATTGCACGGATCATCTTCATCTGGTGCTTCTTCCTGCACATGGTAGCATGACAACAGTTCTTTCACTGTCTGTCTGTTCTGCTGTTGTTTTTCTGTTATGAGTTCAACTTCTAGGTCCTTAATGAATATCACACCTCTTATTTTTTTAAGTGTTGCATCTATGTTGGGGTTCTCATGCTCAAATGAGAAAGTGACTGTAAAGTTATGTTGTAGTACTGTCCAACTCATAGTTCCTCTGCGTAGTTCCTGGTCTATATACCAGTTTGCTAGGATGCCCTCTAATGTGTGTACAAAATGATGGGGCCATTCCTCTAGGGGTGTCATTCTCCACAACATTCTGCACTTCTCCAAGTGTTTCTCTAGTGCCCCCTGTCCATCATATTTCTGTTACTAGTTGCTTCTTTGTTCTGCACCAAACCTAATGCGCAGTAACCGCTTACAATGGTACCAATCCTTGATTGTTTCTTTGTGTGTACCCCACCATCTTGCAGGTGTAGCCTTAAGTGCGATGTCGAGATCTAACAATATCTGGCTGTCTGATGATTTCTCCTCATAACTCGTTAGGAATTCTTCCAAGTCGTCGATTCCATGGAAACTTGGAGGTTCTCTGATTTTTGTCCCAACCCACCTTACTGGACAGTCTATTCATGTGCATATTCTGGTTGAGACCTCATGTAGGCGTTGTTGCCAATTCTCGAAACCTATGTCTGAGTCAAAAACACATGACTTGATACTTCTCCACGTAAGTACACCATCGAAAGTTGGATTAATGTAATCTTCGATGCACACAATGGTCCGATACAACTGGTTAATTTATTCCAGATCTAGACATGTTGGTTCCACAAATATTTCGAGTTCTAATGGATCTAGGGGTGTGATAACCCTTTATTCTCCTGACTCAAATGTCATCTTCCTAGTCTTCACGTTGATTATCTCCTGATTTTTAAATTCCCAATCCAATCCCAGTAATGTTGGATATGGTGTTGTGCCATTCACGATTTCGATCACTTCAAAGTCTGCCTTGGTGCGCACTTCGTCCAGATCTAATGTCACTCCTTTCAACCTCCCTATTGGAAGAACTCTGTGTTGTTTTGATAACTTCAGTTGGACTAGTGAGTAGCCTAAAGTAGGTTCTCCCATGCATTGCCATGTCTTTTTGGTTAACACATTCACTTCAAATCCTAGATCTAGTATCACATCGCCCATATTAAAATATATGATGTTGGCATTCAATATAAACTCTCTGTTGGTTCTCCTTCTAGCATGGAGGTGATTGAATATCCTCTATTTGAACTTTCCCTCAGAGTTTGTGGTACATCTGTCTAACAGATTTTGTAATACTATAACAGATGATGGATCCTTAAATAATTGAATACAAGATTGCAGGAAAGTTTTAATACAACTTAATTGGTTTTCGGGCTGGACTTCACTGGTATGGTCCAGTGCTGATGACATTTCATACATTGGGACATATTGGGTATGTTGCGCGGTAGATGTAGACACAACATTTTTCTTGAGAAATTCTTTTCTGGCCTCCTTAAAGGTCTCCTTCTTTTTTTCATCAAATCTCTTGGATGGATCGATATTCTTCTTAATCCATTGGTGTTGTACTGGTTCTTGTTTAGCCGCATCATATCCTATTTTAGCACCTCCCCGTGTCACTATGTTGATGTTCCTGCCATATTCTCTAGCTTCTATAGAGATCCACTGTACACTCTGATTTTTCTGATTCTGTTTTTCATGTATCTTCCCCAACAGTGTTGTGAAATCCTCTGTATCGTGATCTATTGCGTGAAAATACATGCATGTCGTAGGTGGTAGTGGAAATTCTCTTACATAATGCCCTGGCTGTTGGCAGTTATGACACACTACTGGACCTATTCCGAGTCCAAAACCCCCTCTGCCTCGTCCTTCTCCTCTGTACCCAACATGATCTCCGCGTGGTGTATTGTATTGAGGTACTTGATTATACTGCGTAGGGTTATACGATGACTGCACAATGTTATACTGTGACTACGCATTGTTTTACTGCTGCAACATAGTATTATACTGCGGTGGTACCTGATTAAATTGAGGTGCACCTTGCCTTGTCATCATTTTGGCTTGCACCCTATATGTGTCTGACATCCTTTCCCTCATCAGATCCATGGTTCTGCAGTATTTGTCATCGTGCCCTACTAACTTGCAAAAGGTGCAATATTCATTCTTTGGTACTGTCTGGTATTTTTGCATCATAAGATAATGATATGGATCATGCATGCGCGTCTTGAAAATTTCACACCAGGGTCCTCCTGTCGGCAATGGATTTGGCATCCATGTTTCCATATATTGTGCAAATGTTGGACATTTTTTCTTATGGTGCCCTTTTTTTCTACATGTGGTACCCCAAAAACCTTCACGCTTGTCCTTTCCCTTATTCTGTTTTATTTGAAAGGTAAGATTCTTCAGATCCTCCTTTAACACCTCTATAGATGGATCCATCTTGTGGTACTGATTCTCCTCCATTTGAAAGGCTGTATGCAATGCCTCTGCTTGATATTGGAATTTATGTTTTATGAGTGGGTATTTCCGGTGTGGTAAGAGATAATTCACAAATAGGTGCCTATGGTGCATGTCGGTCATGGAATATCTCAATTTCCCTTTCAAATGTTTAAATCGTTGGTCAATATCCCAGACATATTCTCCTAGTTTCTTTCAGATTTGTATCATCTCGTTCATTTATTGATCCTCCGAGCTCGTCTTCTGGAACTCATTAATCAATAATTTCTTGACATCTGTCAGTGCCCTTGTCTTCCCCGATGCATTGTTTACGTCTAGACTCATGTACCAGTCTAGTGTGCAGTATCTTAGCATGATAGCTAGCTGTGAAATTATAATGTCTTCATCAGTGATCTGTTTTGCTTCCCATATATTTTCACAAATAAACAAGTGTTTTTCAGGGTATTCTGTTTCCTCTCCTTGAAATTCGGGTAACCGAATGGTGGGATCATGTCCTGCCATTCTTAATGTTGAACTACTACCTCCACGCGGTGTAGATACTTGACTAGTGCTTCCTGAACTGGCTCCCTCATTTGTTGTTCCTTGTGTAGATGTACTTCCTGCTGTCTTCCTTCTCCCGAAATTTGGTTTTCTAAACAATGGTGTTCTTCTTGGTGTGTTAGTCGCACATGGGTTTAAGGGTTCCACACTAACATTAATATGGATATGATTGCTTCCTTTTATTCCTTCTCTTGGACCTTTTGTATTTATCTCATATGTTGCACATAGGATTTCCTCGATCTTCTCCACAACCCAGAGATCCTCTACCTCCTCTTCATCACTTTCCAAGCCTTCCCTCACGACTACGACTCTCTTCTTGGTGTTCACCTTGTATTGGTAGGGTACTCCACTGCGCGTCTTTCTAGCTGTCTCCATGATCCACTTGATCTAGTCATCGTCCATCATGATTGGGTCCAAGGCTTCCTCCTTCTTTCCTTTATCCACTTCTCCTTTTCCTGTCAGTGCTTCCCCCCTTCCCCCATGCACGTAGGGAAGTTTAGCTATCTAACTCCATTGTCATTACACCTTTGTTATAGAGAAATATATTAATAGAAGTATACAATGATCTAATATACCTTCCTCGAGGCCCGTGTAGAAACTCTTGCTCTGCTGCATGGTACAACTTCATGGTATCTACTGCAAATTCTGTTATAAATCCTACTACAATATTGTCGGGCCAAAAATATACTATGCGGGTGAATTTGTTATTCACCTATTGTAACTGCACGATCTGAACTGGATTCCACTCTAACTTTTAGATCCTATTTTTTGCGTGGTTTTCTTTCAACCTCAATATCCACTCCTGCAATAAGTGTGGAAAATCACAGAAAAATGCTTCATGCAGATCATTAAACACATATTTCTCAAGATATTTGCGCGGTGTTACTCTAGGGTTTTTGTTATCTTGCTGCACAAACTCTAAATCCTTTGTTTTCAACCATCTCTCTATTTCCTCTTTCGTGGGTCTCCAGGGTATAAACATTCCCTTCTATATTTTCATTCTTTTTGACACTTCGGTCCCTGATATTACATTCTTTTAATAGTTTTTCAATAGATCGAACATTCTTTTAACATATCTTCAACATATATCATCCACTCAATCCTATGCTATTCCAACCGGAAATAAATCCATTTGTTGGTTGTTTATTTTAGTTATACCTTTAACATGATTTGACCCAGGTTCAGGTCTACTAGGGATCCAACAAATTCTCTAAAACTATCGGACCTTTTGGTAAACTAGAAGGCAACGCAACACACAGAGTGTACGACACAGTCTCACCCAAGATAGTCTTAATGGGTGACTTCAACTCTCAAATGCTTGCAGTCCAGGACTGATTGGGGATATGTGAATTGCACGCTGTGAATTCTATCTACTTATTAGAGTAATAAATCATTATTCTCATTCATGAATGTAGCGTAAGTAGGTCCATTAATTCATTCATACATTATTCTAACATATACTTATTGATAGTAAAAGAGACACAAACATTCAATCTCATAACACCCATGTTACCGTAGTTCACCCCATCCTGGGCTACGCCCACAAAGATCTAGCTCACAAGCTCTTTTATTATGGCAGTTCCAAAACTACAACGTTGCGTACTTTACAACTCACCTTCAGTCAGATCGAGATCTATTATGAGGCGGACTACATCACACCAGGCTCCTCAGCCTGTGATCTAACCCTGAAGATATACCCTTCTGACCCTCTACATATTAACAACTTACAATATTGGATCATATTATAGTCGTGTTACAGACCAATTGCTCTTTCTCACACGAGTAACACTCCATAATCATCCCCCTACCTAGACCTCCTAGGTATATATTTATATGTGTTTTTGGCTCATCAAACATTACATTCTCTTACCAAAACCCTAACCTAGTTAGGTATTCTTTCATGTTGGCCTTGCATGCTTTCCTCCTCTGCATGCACATTTTCCTTTCGTCCACTGCTTTTTCTGCCAGTTATCTTTCTTTCCCATATTCTGTCATGTGTGCCTCACATGCCTCCCTGCCAAATGTATTTCCTCCATGTCATTCATTTTCTCCAAAATCGGCCCATGTCCAACATGGATAAATTATTTCTAAGTGTTATGCAGATTTATTGTAGATTTATTGAAGATGATAGGCTCTCAGAACAACAAATTCTTAATTGGTTTTCATATATTGTCTCTATTTATGAAGAATGTGACTTGGATGATCAAAACATATCTCATCCACAAGATTCAGATCTGACCATGAAGGATACATGGTACATAATCTCTTACCAATGCTCTGATGCAGTTGTGGGAGAATCCTTATCAGAAATCGTATACCCCATAGCCTCACAGTGTGGACCATTTACCATTTCCCCTTCGGAAAACCATGAATATACTTCGATCTATGACAAAACCCTCATTAAATAAGTATTTTCATCTTCAAAATTTGAATATATTCATGGACTTTATACGAATCTGTTCTATTACAATAACCCACATGAGAAACCGTTTGTTTATCATTTAGTACAATCCTCATGTTTCTCTCTTAGTGATGAAACATTGAATAATAAACCAAAAGAATAAAAGTGCCCAACTTTTATTGATCAAACACTCATCCTGAACGACTCTCCATTCAAGTTGAATAAATTTGAAAGTCTTTTGTATTTTGAATTTCCATAACATGCTAAATCACAACTTGATCTCGATAACCCTATTTTGTATGACTAATTTTTTGTTCTAGAATTGAATGTAAGTACTAACCTTCCATTCGTTGGTCCTACACACTCTGATATTTATGACCTTTATTCACAAATTTTAATCATAGAAAATATAAAGTATGTAGAGAAAAATGAGTTTGCAAATCCTCAGGAAGAAATCACAACAAACAAAAATCCCATCACCATGCAAAGCACATGAAACATCGAGCTATTTTGAGGAACTCCATCACCTAAATCATCTCTAGAATTACTTTTAATTCCTCAGGGGAAAATTCATCAATCGTCCTTGGATGCTATTTCAATTCTCCAACACTCCTCACATGAATTTGTTGATTTTATAGGAGAGGCTTTGGAGTTATCATCTCTCCCCTCAACATGCAACATATGTTAAATTTGATCCCAGGGAGATTTGCATTGATAGTGAGACATTCCAATTTCAACTAGTGTTTATGTCAGGTTCTCATTCTCTTATTTCAATCCCTAGGATGAATGATGCCACCCACTCTGAGACTCCCTCACAAAGTACACTGCATGTAAATTTCACTTACGAGTCTCATCAGACATGTCACTCATTATTGATTTCCTTCCAACATTCATATAGAAATCATTATAAATTCTATGACATAATTGAATCTTGGTTGGATGTGTTATCACTCTGTAATTTGCCCAAGGCTATGGAGGTAGTCACATAGGCAACATCAAAACCACTTCGAGTCTTGGATCTAGCCCTCCAAGACTTAGAGAGGGATCTCTCTGTTTGATATAGATTTGTTTGAATAGATATTAGGCTATTTATGCAGAACATGGGTTTGTTTATGGATTTGGTATGTTTGGGAGATCAAAAAATTGAATTTTCATTGGGCCATGGGGTCTACCATTTTGAAAATGGATCTATATCATATGTAAATATTATCACCACAGGGAAAGATAGAAAGACTGCTGGATCAAATTGAATTAAATGAAAGTGGAGGAGAGGAAAATAAGGGAAAATCCAGCAAGTAGAGGATCAGATAAGAATTCCTATGCTCAACTTCAGACGAAAACATGTAGACCGTTAAAGACCAGAAACAGAGTGCAAAAAACAAGTTCTGTTCGTAATATTTCTTTCAATGATTATATCAGGTAAAACATAAATGGATTAACATAGCAAGAAAAAATTTATTCAGAGAAAAACATCACCAGGGAGTCTAACACAGGAATCCTGCAACTACAATTTTTATTTCTGGAAAGTCACCAAGAAAATTACAATGTATCCCCTGTGGGGCATGAATCCCGAGCTCAATCATCAACCCTTTTACATTAAAATCACATCAATAAATAGGAGAGACCCCCCAACAAGTTTTTTAAGGCGGATTCAACCACCTCGGCCAAAAATAGCAACAAATCCCCAAAAATCATGAACTGTCTGCCATGAAAGACGGGCCAAATTTCTGCAAAAAGGGGGTCCGCACAGACATCTGTTTCTCTTCAATGGTGACACCTCGGAAAAAAATGAAGGAGGTTATTGCATATGGGCAGGTCTGGACAAAAATGTCCTTTGTTTTTTCCAAATTCACCTCTAGATCACCGTAACAGCTCTCGCAAAATCGAGACTGTAACAAAAAAACCAAAAATCCGAAAAATGAGGCTGAAAGACAACTTTGATTATCCCAATTGGTCGCACCTGTGAAAAAAATAAGAGATTTTTTTTTTCTTCATCCTGTTACGGAGAAACACCTCTCTCGGTTTTTCAAAATTCATTTTTGTTTGCCCGGAATCCGCTTTAGAAGAAGACTGGTCAAAACTGGAAAAAACAATGGTTTTGTGAAAATGGGGGAGGGCGGTTTTGGAGAGGTAAGTGGTATTTCGGACCCCCCCTAAGGTGGTAAGTGGTATTGGGAGGGGGGATCCGAAATCACCTGGAGGTGACAAGTGTCCCTCCCAATACCACTTTTCGGACACCCCCCCCCTCCGTTAAAGTTCGAAAAGCACGGGGGGGTCCGAATTTTTTTATGTCTGTTGATTAGATTTTGGGGATGTGTGAAGCTAAGGTTGCGGGTGGGTAGAACTTAGGATAAATGTTTTAATTTTGTTTTTACTTTTTATTTTATTACCTTTTAACTTTTTTGATTTATTTATTATATGCGTTTTGACTTTTAATTTTTATTGTATTCTTTTTATATGTTTTACATGTTTTCCTTTTATTTTATTTTTTATTTGTTTTACGCTTTTGTTTTATGTTTTTTTATGTTTGTTAATATTTAATGTTTTGTATTTTGTTTATATGTATTATATTTTAATTGTTTTATTAAATGGGTTTTGTATTAATTAATTTTATTTTAACATTTAACACTAACCTAAAATAACCTAAACACTAACTTAATTATTAGCTAATTAATTAATTAATAATTAATCAATTGCTAACAAAACTAACTTAGCTTATTGGTCTAATTACACTAAATTTATTAACCTTATTAATTTATTGTTCTTTTTGTTTATCCTAAGTTTGGTTTATGCACAGATGGGTGTTGGGATAATGGAGGATGATGTCATGAGGCAGAGGCAGTATGGTATTTTCAGTATGGTGGTAAGTTGGAAAGGTGGTAAGCAGGAAGAGTGGTAAGCAGTAAGTGGTCTGGAGTGGAGGAGGTTTGATACAATGGATTGATGACACGTTGGGACAGGGCCCGCTGGAAAAACCACCTCATTTCAGAGCCCCCCCCATCATTAAAGGCAGAACGATCGAGGGGATTTGGAATTGCCTGTAGACCATCCATCTGCACGCTATCATGATGATCGTAGATTTGTGCACACTTTTTAGTCACCATTCTGGACCCCCCCGCCCCCCACCGTTAAAAACAGAATGGTCGAGGGGGTCTGGAATCCACTGTCAGCCGTTGATCTATGCACCGCTAGATCGACCGTCGATATAAGCGCGCTCTTTATTCTCCAGGCATGAATGCAACACAAACTTAGGTTTAGTGATTTTTGTGGGTTTTGTGCGCTGCTTCCCTTGCTTTTGTCTCCATGGGATTAGGAAACACCTCTCAGCGTAAAAAATCATGAATTTTATTTTCTTTTCCTTTCCTTGAAAATAATTTGCAGAAATGAAATATTATTTGCAAGCCAAAATACATCCAGAGTGAAAATTTTCCAGTCACCAGATGATCCTATGAATTATAGGGTTATAACAGTGGCTCCACCTAGGGATGGAAGCTCTTTTGGGAGGTGTCAAGGACCAATGAACTTTGAATATGCATACTGATGATTTATTCATTGGGATGATCCCAAAATTATTTTGCAACCGGTACCTGTTTTGATATTTCAACTGAAACCAAACCAAAATGAACACTTCTGAAAAAGAGATGCTCAGAATGTTGATCTTATTCACATTCTCCTACCTACCCTATACTGCTGAAAATCATGCTAAATCAAATAATACAAAAATGCCAATGAAGCCAATCAAGTAGCTTCTCTACTAGCTCTACTCTTTCAATGTTTTCAATCAATATCAGAAATAGAACTTGCATAGGCATCATGGAATGCTTTCCATCGTGATCTTCATCAAAAGGGGCTTAATAATCATGACACATAACAAAAAAACTAGAAATGCATTGTGGCTCTGTGATGAACAATTTCTCCATATAAATAGCCATTGGATCAAGATAAAGTTGACCTATTACTGGATATTCAAATTTAACCAACTCAACTTCATGATTCGATGCTATAGTTGTGCTATTTGCATCTTCATGCACTTTCAGACATGGCTGTAACTTTTTTGATGGGTTCTGAAATGATGCTTCTGCTGAACACACCCCTGTAACTGACTGCCTGATCATGTCAATATCATAACATATTTTCATCTCATGACTGGTGAATGGAGAATGATTTTGACCACACAGGTCATCCAACCGATCAACTATTGGATCCTGAAAAGACTGGCAAGACTGTCGCATTGATTCAAATGAAATTTCCTAACTTTTTATGTATTTATCCTTCAACACTTGTTTAAGAGTCTCCTTCAAAATTTGAAATGAATTATAATCTAATGGGACAAAATTACATTCCACTGTTTCAAATTTTGTTTCGAGCTCTGGACTTCCATCTGGAATTTGAAAATCAAGGGAAATTAGTGACTGTGATTTTGGTTCTAAAACAGGGCCCATGTCATCAATGACGTCCTTTACCAACTCATCAATTTTTTTTTTGTCTTCACTATTTACAACTTGCTTAGAGTTTCTTTTCAGAAATTGAAAAGATGAGAAACATAAGGGCAAACTTTTTTCCCTTACTCTGGAATTTTCTGCATTTTCCTCATCGCTGTCATGATTGTTGGGTAGAGGATGATTGTCATATCTGAGCTGTACCTGATCTTCTTCCTACCAATGACATGCTTCTGGTTGCTTTGAACAGTCAACATCTATTTCATCCTCATGATCATCATCATACTAATCACACTTGGGTAGATTATGACAGTAAGAAAATTCATCAAACATGCACATCATATCAGCTGATGGCTCTTCAACAAGATGAGTTGGAACTTTATCTTCGACTGTATTGTGAATTGAATACATGAAATAATCATTATCCAAACCATGGTACCAAGGGTGAGCTGCAAAATTTTCGGGAATTGTGACCTTTGCTTTCTTTGAAAACAATGGAACATGATGTCTTTGGACAACAAGCTCATCTTTCCTACTAATCTTCTGCATAATCTCTTCCATGGCACTGGCCAAGATGTCTAGTTTAGCTTCTGATGAATTCAACTACTCCTTTTCTTTGTTCTTTACCTTTGACCTTTTGATCGACAAGTTGGCCTCCACATCAACTGCAATGTTTTTCATTTCTTCGAGAGTTGCAGTGTTCCTTTCTCTTAATTGTAATTCCATCTCAATATCGAAGGCATCTGGGAAATGTAAATGAGCTGATCCTGGGGGTGGTCTTATATCAGTAGGCATTGCATGATATATCTTATTGAATCTTGCTGAAAACTATTGTACTGTTTCCCCTGGCTGTCTTTTCAAATGGTCATATTCTTCTAGGATGAGAAAAACATTTCTCATGATCACCCATCAATCTAGGAAAACTTGCACAAACTGATGTAAATTGTTAATGCTTGGATCTGGGAGATTTTTAAACCAATTTTTAACTTTTCCTTGCAAAGACAAGGCAAACATCCTGATATAGACATCGTCATCTTCAACCTCATAAAGGTCAAGGAAATCTTCAAGACTTTGGATATGCTTTTCAGTAGTGATCTTCACATTTTCTCCATCAAATTTGGGCAGATTATTGATGTAATTGACAAGGAGGTCATGGAGAATAGGAGGCAAATATAGAGGTTTGTATCTGTCTGGGATTTTCTTGGGTATAGGAGGTAAAGCAAGGGGCTTATAACATGCTGGAATTTTGACCTGTGAATTTGGACTTTTTATATATGTATCAGAGATCTTTACATCTGTAGGAAATAAAACAGGAGGCTTATGTCTATCAAGGCTTCCTATAGGTGTAGGAGTGGGTACCAAAGCTATGGGAATGGGCTCAATCCTTTGAGATTCATCAGGTTGAAAATGGTCATCCTGAACTTCAATAATATACTCTGGACTAGGATCATGATAAGAGAGAAAGTAATCACAGATGAAACCAATAATATCATGAATACAATTTGAGCTTGAGTACCTGGTCTTTCTAGGCTGCTTGGTCATGCTTTAGGTTCTTCCTCTAGTGGAGTCTTTGAGTTGGCACTGTCTGGAGATGATTGGAGTCGCCAGGTGAATGATCTAAACCTTCTTGTGTCTGGTCACTGTCCACCATCAGTGATCAGAGCTGGAACTTTGAATTTTACTACTAGAGAAAGCTCCCCAGTGGAGTCGCCATTATGTTATCACTCTGTAATTTTCCCAAGGCTGTGGAGGCAGTCACAGAGACAACATCAAAACCACTTCGAGTCTTGGATCTATCCCTCCAAGACTCAGAGAGGGATCTCTTTGTTTGATATAGATTTTTTTGAATAGATATTAGGCTAGTTATGTAGAACATGTGTTTGTTTATGGATTTTGTATGTTTGGGAGATCAAAAAATCGAATTTTCATTGGGCCATGGGGTCTACCTTTCTGAAAATGGATCTATCTCAGATGTAAATATTGTCACCATAGGGCAGGATATAAAGACTGCTAGATCAAATTGAATTAAATGAAAGTGGAGGAGAGGAAAAGAAGAGAAAATCCACCAAGCAGAGGAGCATATAATAATTCCTATGCTTAACTTCAGACGAAAACATGCAGACCATTAAAAGACCAGAAACAGAGTGCAAAAAACAAGTTCTGTTCGTAATATTTCTTTCAATGTTTGGATCAGGTAAAACATCGAATGGATTAACAGAGCAAGAAAATAGTTACTCAGAGAAAAACATCACCAGGGATTCTAACACAGGAATCATGCAGCTACAATTTTTATTTCTGGAAAGTCACCAAGAAAATTACAATGTATCCCCTATGGGGAATGAATACCGAGCTCAATCATCAACCCTTTTACATTAAACTCACATAAATAAATAATAGAGATCCCCCAACAAGTTTTTAAAGTCGGATTCAATTGCCTCAACCAAAAATAACAATAAATCCCCAAAAATCCTGAATTGTCTGCCATGAAAGATAGGTCGAATTTATGCAAAAATGGGGTCCTCACAGACATTTTTTTCTCTTCAATGCTGACACCTGGGAAAAAAATGAAGGACAAAAACCTCCTTTGGTTTTTCCAAATTCTCCTCCAACTCGTCGTAACAACTCCCACAAAATCGGGACTGTAACAGACAAACCAAAAATCTGAAAAATGAGGCTGAAAGACAGCTTCGATTCTCCCGACTGATGGAACCTGTGAAAAAAATGAGAGAGGTTTTTTTTCCTCATCCTGTTACGAAGAAAACACTCTCTTGGTTTTTTAAAATTCATTTTCATTTTCCCGGAATCCGCTTTAGAAGAAGACTGGTCAAAACTGGAAAAACAATGGTTTTGTGAAAATGGGGGAGGGCGGTTTTGGAGAGGTAAGTGGTATTCCGGACCCCCCCTGAAGTGGTAAGTGGTATTGGGAGGCGGGGGGGGGGTCCAAAATCAACTGGAGGTGACAAGTGTCCCTCCCCACTTTTCGGACCGCACCCCCCCCCTCCGTTAAAGTTCGAAAAACACGGGGGGGTCTGGAATTTTTTATGTCCATTGATTAGATTTTGGGGATGTGTGAAGGTAAATTTACGGGTGGGTAGACCTTAGAATAAATGTTTTTTTTTGTTTTTTTTACTTTTTTTTTTATTACCTTTTAACTTTTTTGATTTATTTATTATATGCGTTTTGACTTTTAATTTTTATTGTATTGTTTTTATATGTTTTACGTGTTTTCCTTTTATTTTATTTTTTATTTGTTTTATGCTTTTTATGTTTGTTAATATTTAATGTTTTTTTTTTATATGTATTACATTTTAATTGTTTTTTTAAATGGGTTTTGTATTAATTAATTTTATTTTAACATTTAACACTAACCTAAAATAACCTAAACACTAACTTAATTATTAGCTAATTAATTAATTAATAATTAATCAATTGCTAACAAAACTAACTTAGCTTATTGGTCTAATTACACTAAATTTATTAACCTTATTAATTTATTGTTATTTTTGTTTATCCTAAGTTTGGTTTATGCACAGATGGGTGTTGGGATAATGGAGGATGATGTCATGAGGTAGGGGAGGTATGGTATTGCCAGTATGATGGTAAGTTGGAAAGGTGGTAAGTGGGAAGAGTGGTAAGAATTAAGTGGTCTGGAGAAGAGAAGGTCTGATGCAATGGATTGATGACACGTTGGGACAGAGCCCGCCGGAAAAACCACCTCATTTCGGACCCTCCCCCCTCCCCCACTGTTAAAGGCAGAACGGTCGAGGGTGTCCGAAATCGCCTGTAGACCATCCATCTGCACGCTATCATGATGATCATAGATCTGTGCGCACTTTTAGTCACCATTCCAGACCCCCCTCCACTGTTAAAAATAGAACAGTCGAGGGGGTCTGGAATCCACTGTCAGTCGTTGATCTACATGTCGTTAGATTGACCATCGATCTAAGCGCGTTCTTTATTCTCCAGGCACGAATGCAACAAAAACTTAGGAGTGAAAATTTTCTAGTCACCAGATGATCCTATGAATTATAGGGTTATAACAGGAGGAATCCTACATGTCAACATTTCCTATGAACAATCACACTGCCAAATTTGACATGCTGAGTAGATATTTTCTTGAATCAATTCTTCCTATCTTTCATGCCTCACTGCTTCAATCTTTGCAATTGGCCTTCAATAAGCATGGGATTGCAGGTTTGGAGTTACTTGATTGGATTCACTGGCACTACACTCACACCTAGCCTTTTTTTTTATCTAGTGTCAGACAAGTTATGAATAGGATTAGCATAGTTCTTTTACTTCCTTTCTGCATGCATAGTTTAGATGTTTGTTTTTGTTTTCGTTTGAATATAATAGATTTTGATTTGTCTTTGTTTCTTCAATAAACGCCACTAGTTTTTGTTAGTTTAGTTTGTAGCTTGTGATGACTTGCTTTAGTTTAAGTTCCTTTTTGTAGAAAATAATTTTCCTTTCGAGTGAATGCATTTCATTTTTTGTCATTTGATTAAAAGATTGTCCTAAATCTGGTTATCATGAGGAAACCCTATGCCAAATTCTACTGGTAAGGTTGATGGTTTGATCTCAGACATCCACATAGCTATGGTCGCCTATGTTTTCCAAAAACAATGTCTTTGATTTTGTGTCCCATACCAGTATCAATACAAACTTTAGGCATGGTTTTGAAATCTCCATAGACGTTTTTCCGGGACGAACTCATCTTATTTGACATTGCTTTTAGTTAAATTTTCTGGCGGGTCAAATAACGATGTTCTAAATCGACTAATAAATCAGTTCAGATCATAGGTCACTAATCTCGGTTGGTTATATGTGTTTCTCATCTTTGTGAAGATCCCTCTTGTGAAGGTTTGTATTCTCTTGAAGATGAGGACATGAGTTGAAGAAGACAAATTCCTTCAACAAATTTGACACGACCATATTCATGGATCTATTTTTGGATTCTATTCTTGATTCTTCCTGTATGTTTCTCTTAAGTGATTTTTATTTATGAAAATATGAAGTTGAAAGAAACCTTATAAATTGAATGGTTTTTTCCATGCAGGTACAAATGCGTCGCTGGTATCACATGCCTAATTTGAGCTAGCAAAAATATGAGCATGATTGGTAGTGGGATAAGTTTTTTAAGTTGTGAAATGCAAAGACTCTTAGCCATAACTTCTTCCATCCCTTACCCTTGAAGTACGAGACTATACAAATGAACTAGAAGTCTTAAAAAAATAATGATGAGGAATGCAATTATTAGTTAGCACCAACACTTAATCTTGTCTGAATAAAATAACATATCCATGATAATAACATATCTGCAATTAATATTTTTTCTCTCGTCATATGATTTCTACATCCACTATATAACAAGCAAATATCATTAGAAGTCTCTTGAGAAGCATTACAAGTAAGAAATAACGAGTCTTCATATTTCTCAGTGGTGTTAGAATAATTTGCATCATGTTTGCTAAGGTCCACCTTTTTCTTCCTACATTCATGTGCATAATGGCCCAACTTGTTACAATAAAAACATTCAACTTTGGATTTTTCATACCTCTGATTTGGTTGTGAGCTTCTACTGCTACTCCCCCTTAAGCTATGATAATTTTGATTTGGTCCCCTTTCTTGTTCTGAATTATCTCTTTGGTTGTTGTTTTTATTTCTCCTACCCCTACCTCTTGACCTTGATCCTCCTCTTTGTTTTGAGATCAAATCCTAAGATCTGAATGCATTTTCCAAGGAATTATCATACATGCTCACGCTAGATTCATGGGATAACAAGTATTCCAACTGCTCATCTACTGATAGTTGTGCCAAGTCTTTAAACTCTTCAATACCTATGACCACTGCATCAAACTTCTTAGGTAAGGTTCTAAGAACCTTCTCAACCACTCTGTGACCTTGAATCTCTTCACCGTTCATCCTTAATTGATTTACTGTGCTCATGACTCGGGTCATGTACTGGTCTACTAAATCTAACTCCTTCATCTTCAGATTCTCAAAATGCATTTGTAAAGTCTACAACTTCATTGTATTTACCTTGGTAATGTATTTCTCTAAGATGTCCCATGCTGTCTTTGAGAATTTCGCTGCTGAAATCTTGGGAAATATTCTTTCATCCAAATTATTTTGGATGATATAGAGAGATTTTGCATCCTTTTTTTTTTTTATCTTTGAGTTGATCCTTTTGGGCATTGGTCAAAGCTCGCTCAACTGTGTGATCAATTGATTCTATATAGCAATGAACAACAAGATACCAAACATACTCAGAACTAAAAAATGTCTTCATCTTGACCAAGCCTTGTAATTTTCCCCTCTAATGAAGAGAAATAATTGAGATATGTGGCTATGCAAGAGTGCTATTTGAAACCATATTTTTGAAAAAAATTCTCTTCTCAATAATAAAGTGAATAATATATTTATCCTTTTCAAAATTCTCACCCTAAATAATAATGTATATTCATCTCCTTCTTTACACACACAAAAAGATATATCTTTTATGAAAAAAAAACATATACCACTTACTTTAACAAAACACCATGTTACAGATTTTTCTTATAAATTCAAATTTTAATAAAAAGCCCTAAATCGAAAAACCTTGCCCGTTCATTATGGAAATAATCAATGTATTTATGACCAAATATACCATGCATCGTCTTTCAATATATACTTTGAAGGAGGGGATGCTCCGTTGGCTCTGTGCCAAACCTCACCTATATTTGAATGAAAAATATCAAATCCGACCCTCTATGTGTACGGACCGGATTTGGAACACTGCGTGCATGACGAAACTGTGCATGAATCGAAACACTGTGTGCACGATCTGAGGCAGCTATTCCACTTCCACCGAGCAACAACTCGCGGCTCTTGATCGGATCGGAGGGGCTCTTTTGGACTCTTCTTAAAAAAGTCTCACGATTTTCCTCTTCGGCTCTGATACCAATTTGGAGAAGGAAGAGGTGAATTTCTTACAGCTGCAGCTGTAGAACTTTACATAAACACACGCAAAAACCAGAATAAAACACTGAACACAAAACATAATAGATGTTACTCTAAATTTTTTCAATCATTCATTGTCAATTCTGAATACATAGTTAAATACACATATTTTATTACTAATAGAACTCAGAAAATAACTAGTATATCAATCACTTTTATAAAATAGTTGTTGCTAGTTGGCTACCAACATGCCTTGGACAATTAATGTATTAATACATAATTAATGTTGTATATTAATATAATGATGTATGTTATATTAATGCAATATATAAAAGTAATGCATAAATTAAAATATTGATTTACAATGTAAAATATTAATTGATTGATAGATTAATATATGATGTATTAATTAATTAATACATTATTAAAGTAAAAAACTATAGTAATAAAATAATACATTAATTATTTTAATAAATACATTACCAAAGTATTAATATATTAATACAATATTAATATATTAATAAAATAATACATTATTAATACATTAATAAAATAGTACTATATTAACCTTAATGTATTTAGTAATACATTATGCATAAATTAAAGAACTAATAATATAATGTAACATATTGAACTATTACTACATTAATAATGTATTAATACATTAATTATACATTGAGTGATTGATAATACATTATTAATATAACTCAAGATTAATGATACAATGTAATGATATATTATTGTAATCTATAAATTAAATTATTAATTTAAATTAATATATAAAGTACCTTATTAAATAATTCATATAGTAATAATGTAATGTATTAATTAATTTATACATTAATATATTGCTAAAATATTTATACACTAATAAAGTAATACATTAATAAACTAGTAATATATTGATCTTAATATGGTATAAAACATTATTAAAGTATTAATACATTAACAATATATATTAATATATTAATAAACAATTAATATATGAACTAATTATTATATTAGTTTATACTAATAAGTATTAATATATTAAATTCAATATTGTACTAATAAATTAAAATAATGCATTAATCATAAATACAATAATACATTAAATATAAAATAAATATACCATTAAATTAATAATAAAGTAATAATATCAAGTATTAATTAATAAAGTAAAATATAAGTAATCTATATTTTCATATATTATTAATACATTAATAAAATACAAATACATTGTGAAAATAATAATAAAGTAATACATCATTAATGCAAAAATACATTGATAAAGTAATAATACATAAATAATGAATAAATACATTAATGTTTTATTACATAAATGTATTAATGTATTAATTAATACAATATAGTGATGATGATGATGATGATGATGATGATGATGATGATGATGATGATGATGATGATGATGATGATGATGATGATGATGATGATGATGATGAACATCCACTAAGAACGAATCGGTCTATGAGACCTTAAGAGGGTAAGTGTTTACTTGTGATTCTTTAGAATTTTGTTTCGGTGCTAGAAAAACATTAAGATAAGCTTTCCAAGATCACCATACTTTTGTTGAGTTAAGAGAGGTTATAAAAGTTGGTAGTGTGACAAATATTTTGAAAACTAGATCTAATTAATACAATAATGTATTAATGTAACATGTTAATTAATAAATAGATTAATAATGTATTGTATTAATCAATGAATACATTACTAAAATACAAACACATTAATACATTAAGAAATAAAAAAAATTAAAAATCCATTATTACATAAATTAAAACACAGAATTATTACATTCTTACATTAAACTATTAAACTATTAAACTATTAATAAAATAAATATTGAAATAATAAATTAAAAATACATTAATAAATATTAATACACTAATAATACATAATTACATTGAAAACCATCACCACACGCGTAGACAGAGTGGAGCACAACTATGAGGCGCAGACCTGAGCGCTGAGGCCTGGTGCCCTAGGGGAATCTCCAGATCTAAGGTGAGCTTCCCGATCTAGCCCCCTGTTGATATTCTGAAACTCTCGCATCGTTCTGCCTCAGGATCTGGGTCTTCCTGAGATCTGATCTGATGCCCAAAGGGACCCTCGATCCTTTCTTGATCTACCCCCCATTCTGTTGGGATCAGAGCCTTTCTTTGTTTGAGATGATCACTTCTGGAGGTGGTGAGCCGCCGCTTCCCCCTCCATCCTCCACTGATGAAGTAGCTTTTAGAAGACTAATAATTTCCAAAGGGAATAAGAAAGTAGCCGAAGCTATCCCAAAATTCGTAAGAAAGCTAGAAGAGGTTCCAGTTATCATTTTACCTCTAGATCAACCCATGAGTATGGTCGTCTCACTGGAAGACCGAGCTTTAGTAGGACAATTCACAGGGCTTTGGCCCTATCCATGAACAACAAAAAACTGGATTCAAAAAAATTGGAGACCATTGATCTCAAACAATGTCACCATCTATACAGTTAGAAGAGGGTTCTTCTTGTTTGAATTCATCTCCAAAGAGGACCGAGACTTGATTTTTAGGAGTGGGCCTTACTTCATGGGACCACAAGGGCTCTACTTAAACCGCTGGACTCCTGACTTCGATCCTGAAGTGGATGTTCCAAAGATGGTGCCGGTTTGGGTTCGCCTACCCGACCTGCCGATTCATTGTTGGAACACCTCCTCCCTGCAAACCATAGGTAATAGGCTTGGCACATTTATTGATAAAGATGATCCAAAAGGGAAGTACTCTTGCACTTGGATCTGTGTAGAAGTAGATCTGGAAGCTGGACTACCTAAAGCAATCAAGTTAACCGTCGGGGATTGACACCATTACCAAAAACTGGACTATGAGCAACTACCATTTAAGTGCTGAAGCTGCCACGAATATGGGCATTTCCAAAATCATTTCCCCAAAACCCAAGTATTACAACAAGAGAAAGATTTACAAGAAGGATGGCAACAAGCGAAAATATCCAAGGCAAACCCCAACCCTAACTCCAAAAAGGAAAAGAAAAACCAAAGTGGTCAAAATTATATGGGGAATATATTTGAGGTGCTTGGAGGAAAAGAGAATGAATGAACTACAACTGAAAATAAATAAGAAAAGCAAAACAACCCATAAACGACAAGCCAAGCTAATAAGGAACCACATCCACAGTTAGAACCAGGAGAAATCCCAGAAACCCATCTTTCAGGGACAGAGGGAGAGACATCGGAAGAAGAAGAGGGTGAAGCAGAAACTGGGCTATCTCAGAACTCCCCAAAACCAACCACCAGAGGAAGGAAAACGAAAAAAGAAAGACAAGAAAGGGAGACATACAAAGATAAACTCCAAGGAACTCAACAAACTCTAGAAACAATACTAAACTCAAAAAGCACAAGGAATCAAGGGAAATCCTCTCAAAGGATGCCTTCCAATCCAAAAAGCAAGTAATGAAGATAGTCTCGTGGAATTGTAGGGGGTTAGGAAGCCAAAACAAAAAAGAAGCTATGAAAGTCTTACTCCGAATCTCAAACCCATACATTCTACTTGTCCATGAGACTAAAATGGAGGAATCACAATTTCTCCAATCTAGCGCAACATTTTGGAACAAAGGAGCAGGAGTAGCGATCAGCGCTAGAGGAGCCTCTGGAGGAATTGGATCATTGTGGAACTCTTCAACTTTTGTTCTTCTGAATACTGAGCACTATACCCATTGGATCCTCACCAAGATAATTTATAAGGAGTCAGGTATTCACATCTGTTTATTTAATATTTATGTTCTTGTTCTTCCCTCTAAAAACAAAACTGTTGGAATATTTTGAAAGAGTTCCTTAGAAGCCATCAATTGGAGAACATTATCATTGTCAGAGACCTCAATGTTACTTTATCCCTTGGATTAAAAAAGGAGGTTCCATTGTAAGAGACCCATGTAGAGAATGGGATGAAGACATCATTCTTGCTTGGGATCTGGAAGATATAAAACCCCCGAGAGGAAAATACTCTTGGTCTAATAAAAGAACTGGTCTGGGGCAGATAGCAACAAGGATGGACAGATTCTTGGTCCAGAGCTCCTTCCTCCTCTTATACCTCAAAGCGGTCTCCAAAATTCTCCTCTTCAACACCTCCGATCATCTACCAATCCTTCTATAATTTACCAAATATTCTTCTCTAGGTCCTATCCCTTTTTGCTTCAACCCCTCCTGGATCCAGCATGGGGATTTCCATGATTTAGTCAATCAAGTATGGAAAATTCCTGTCACAAGTTCTCCCTTTTCTGTGTGGGAAGAAAAACTTCGAAGAATGAAGTGAGCTCTCAAAGATTGGGAAAAATCCCTAAAACTTCCTGCAACCCAAAGAGTGGAAGCCCAACAATAGCTGGAAATTCATCAACTTTCTATGGAAGAAGGAAATCCAAACCCAAACAGACTGGAGAAAGAAACAAGCCTCCATAGAAAGCTCCATGCAGCCTGCAAAGAGGAAGAAGATTATTGGTGACAAAAATCTTGAAGCCTTTGGTTAAAAGCTGGGGATAAGAACACAATTTTTTTTCATAAGAAAGCATAAGCCAGAAAACAATTCAAATCCTTAAAAGAAATCCACAACCAGAATCAGATTGTAAATGACTTTGAAAGTATCAAGAAAGATGCCCACCTCCACTTTAAATGTATTTATACTGAGGACTCTACCAACAGAATCCACCGGCAAGTTCTCAACCTGATTCCTTCGGTCATCCGCCCAAGATCCATTCAACAACTTATAGAACCGATCATGTTAAAAGAAATTAAATTGGCTTTGGAAAACATGGACTCTGATAAAGCTCCTGGTCCTGACGACTTTACAACCATATTCCTCCAAGTCTGCTAGCCAATCATAAAACATGACCTACATAAGTTGGTAATAAAGTCATAAAATTGCCACAAGATTGATGGGAGCACCAACTCTGTGTTCTTAGCCTTAATACCAAAAGAAAAATGAGCCTTATCCTTCGACAGATTTTGCCCAATCTCCTTGTGTAATATTGGTTACAAAATTATCACAAAAGTGATCGCCAACCGTCTCAAATATATTCTGCCAGCAATCATCCCAGAGAACCAAGGTGGCTTCATCAAACGAAGGCATATCACTGACAACATAATTCTGGTCCAAGAAGCGATTCATTCAAGCATGCATTGGCGCGAAAAAGGTATGGTTGTGAAGTTAGATCTTGCAAATTCTTTTGATAGAGTAAGGCATGATTTTTTATTTCAGTTAATGCAGAAGTTTGGCTTCAACACAACCTTCATTCACTATATTAAGGCATGTATCGAGTCTCCATGGATAGCCTCGTTAGTCAATGGTCGAGCAACATAATGTTTTTAGGCTTCTAGGGGGCTTAGACAAGGCTATCCGCTGTCTCCTTTTCTCTATGCCATTCAAGCTTCAACGCTTAGCTTCCAACTAGAACAATGCCATATTCAACAAGAATTAATGGGCATAAAAATAGCAAGAGGGGTCAAAGATATCAATCATGCTCAATTTGCTGATGATACGCTCTTTTTGGTAGAGGAAAGTACCATCATAGCCCGTAAATTTAAAAAACAACTAGATCTCTATAAGGAAGCCTCTGGGAGTCAGATAAACTATAGGAAAAGTCAAATCTTTGGATGGAACTGCAAGCCAAGGGAAATGGTGGAAATATCTCATATTATGGAGATGGAAGGGGTAACACAGTGGGATTCATTCAAATATTTAGGAGTTCCCATCTTCAAATCCAAGCCTAATTCCTCTCGATGGTCTCCCTTACTTGACAAGATTAAAGCCATAATCCAAGCCTAGGGGGCTTCCTGGCTAAATCTAGCAAGAAATCTTGTTCTCATCAAATCTATCCTTAACAACATTCCGATTTATCAAATCTCCATTCTGTTAGCTACAAATGGAATTATAACCAAACTTGAGGTAATTCTGAGAAGATTTCTGTGGAAAGGAGGCAAATAGAGAGACACAAAATTTCCACTAGTCAGCTGGGGGAAAGCAATAAATCCTTACACAGAAGGAGGCCTTCAGATAAGAGATCTGAGATCCCAAATTTTTTCACTAGGGGCCAAGCTCCTATGGAATCTGGTAATTCGAAAGCTAACTCGGAGAAAACATGCACTATGGAAGAAGTACTTCACTGGAGCTAGGAGGACATGTATCAACACAACCCCTAAAGTGTCAAAAGGATCCTCTATTTTCACAGTCTGTCAAAAGGCCTCTGGATTCTTCAAACCTCTCCTAACTTGGATACCGAGCAATGGAAAAACTATCTTAATATGGGAGGAATCGATTCTGGGAGAGCCACCATTAGACTCCTTGCTAGGAACCTCTAATCTCAAAGACTTTCTCCACGCCCAAAAGTTATCCATGCTGTGGGATATTTCAATCTGACATTCAAATTAAATCGAAACCTGGAAAGACTGGAAATTACCAAGAATCCCAAGCCATCTGCAAAACGAGGAAGCTCTGCTATGAGCTTTTCTTCATGGGAAATCCTGAAACGCAACAAGTCAGAAAGATCTCAGGGGATGGGGATCTAAATCCGGTCTGTACAATGCCTCCAAAGGATACAATCAAGTCAACGTGATTCTGAATGTCCCTCCCAATCCATCTCAATGGAAATAAATCTGGAGGGTGAAATGTCTTCCAGAAATCGATATGTTCATTTGGATATTGGCTCACAATGCCATCCTTACAGGAGACAACCTCAAAAGAAAAGGATAGGAAAGCCCCATGTGTTGCCCCTTCTACATTTCATGGGAAGAATCGATGGTCTGTCTACTGTTGAATTGTCCATTTGCTCATCAGGTTTGGATTCGAGCGCTAGTCCCTTGGACGAACCCTGTAATATTCCCAGAGGAGCTAACCTCACTCCTCATCCATTGGAAGGATGCATGTCCTTTCTCCCTTAACAAGAAAGAGCGATTAAAACTCAGCTGGGTATCCTTGCCAAAATTTATCCCGTGGAAAATCTGGTTAGAGAAAAATTCTCGAATATTCAAAGGGAAAAAATCCAGCACAGACCAAGTGGTCGCAAAAGCCAAAGCTTTGATGTGGGATTTCCTTTCCTCTATTCATATTCCAACAAACAAAGGTAATTTAACTTCTATCAAAGAAGAATGGGTGTCCGACATTCTCCCAAAGCAGCTGAAAGTGCCAACAGGTCAAGTTCCTCCCACAAGCAATTGGGAGATCAGATTAGACTCTTGATCCTTCACAAAATGGTGAAACTCTCTTTAGAAACATAGCCTCTTCTTTGACAGAGCTTCTAAAGGAAACCCCGGTGCGGTAGGCAGGGGAGGGGTGCTTATAGATCTCGAGGGAATAAAGGTTCTCTCGTATTCTTGGGGAATCGACGAGGACACCAATAACATAGCTGAAGCGTTAGCCCTCTCCCAAGGGCTCTCTCAAGCCCTAGCCAAGAACATTACAGATCTAAATGTCTTCAGGGATTCCCATATCATTATTCAAGCTCTTTCTTTTAAGATTCTTTCTAGTCATATGCGACTCATGCAAATACTCAAGAAAATCAAACTCCTTCTGGACAACTTTCAGTCAATCCATCTATTCCACATACTCCGAGAATTAGACGACGAAACAGATAAAGAGGCAAACAAGGCATCACTGCTAAGCAAAGGTGTCCTATCTTTAGATGGAAACGAGGGATACGACAGATTACCTTAAATATTTATCCGAGGGCTAACGCTCGAAGTAAGCGCTAAACCTCTTCTAATGAAGGCTGATTGTAATCGTACCAACAACTTTTTGTTGTCTTCCTAATATATTCCATAATCGTTCTCGTTAAAAAAAAAATACATAATTACATTAGTCCTTTAAAATATTGTAAATATTGATTAATTAATTAATACATTATTAAATTATTAAACTATTAATAAAATAAATATTAAAATAATAAATTAAAAATACATTAATGAAATAATAAATTAAAAATACATCAATAATATATAATTATATTAGTGATTTAAAATATTGATTAATTAATTAATACATTGATAAAATATTGAATACAATTAATATAATAATAAAACATGAATATATTAATAAAGTCTTCAAAAATACAATATACATTAATAAAGTAAAAAAACATTTCTAATACATTATATGAAATTGACATTAAAATATTACACTATAACATTAAAGTATTGATAAGTGAAATAATATTCATACATTAATTAATTGAGTATTAAAATATTAATAATATATTAAAACATTAATAATGTATTAAATCATTAATAATGTATCAAAATGTTAATAATGTATTAATACATTGATGTATTAAAATATTAATGTATTCATACATTAATGTAATAAAATATTATTTTTTTAATTAAAATATTGCATTAATGATATATATATTATTATAAAAAGTAAAAAAATATTAATTTTTTAATTAAAATATTACATTAACATATATAAAAAATAATAAGTGATAAAGTTATAAATCTATTAAATAATTAAAATATTAATATAATCTATAAATTAAAGTATTAAACATTAATGTATAATATAATGCATTATAATTAATTATTAATAATATATTATTACATTAATCATTAAATTGTTAGTTAAGTAATTAATACATTAGTAAAACATTTATATATCAACTCAACATTAAAATATTAATATAATCTATAAATTAAAGTATTAAACATTAATGTATAATATGATGATGATGATGATGATGATTAACGTCCACTAAGACCTAATTGGTCTATCGGACCTTAAGAGGGTAAGTGATTACTTGTGATTCTTTAGAATTTTGTTTCTATGCTCGAAAAGCATTAAGAGAAGCTTTCCAAGATCACC
>SNQJ01S0008316.1:713929-749550 GCA_010110895.2 Picea sitchensis | reverse complement strand
CTTTTTAAATTCACATACATTGGATTATATATATAAAATGATTTTTAATTGAATATCATATATATATATATATATATATATAATATAATATGTGTTTGTATTTATATATAGTGTGTTTAAATTGGATCTCGTATTTATAATTACAACCTATTAAGGATTCTTAAGAATACGAATGTTAAAATCCTATATTTATAATTACAACCTATTAAAAAATATTAACAATACTATAATGAAATTGAGTGTGTATATACACACTTATTCTT
This sequence comes from Picea sitchensis, assembly GCA_010110895.2. Classification (NCBI taxonomy): domain Eukaryota; kingdom Viridiplantae; phylum Streptophyta; class Pinopsida; order Pinales; family Pinaceae; genus Picea; species Picea sitchensis. The sequence goes on along the minus strand of SNQJ01S0008316.1, from coordinate 749,287 downwards.
ATATATGTCATTTTGAAAAAATATTTCATATAAATCTCTTAAACTATGATGAATTTTACTTTACCTATGATTCAATAAATTATGATAAACTTTTAAATTAATTCTGATCAAACATATATTATCTTTGATGCAATCCAACATAACTTTAGGTTACAATGTCGCGAACATTTCAAGATGTCACAATTTGACCAACATATGCCAACATCGCAATCTGACGTACAAAACCCACCAATGCAATGCAACGTTCAAAACCTACATTGCAATGCAACATGTAAAATATTTCGTTGTAACGTCGCAATGTGACAAACATAGTTACGTTGCAATCTAAAAAACATAATAATATCGCAATGTGTCGATAACAAATATATGTCACAATTTGACGAACATAGCCCGATCGTCGCATTTTTACAAACATATCATCACATTGCACATATCCTAATGTCACAATGTCACAAAACTTTCCAAACGTCATAACGTATCGAACATAACCCTTGTCAAAGTGTGATGTACACAACTCAATTTCGCAATGTGATGAACATAAATAGATGTCACAATGTGACGGACATAGCCCTGTCATTTCATTTTGAAGAACATATCATCACGTCACAATATGATACACATATCCTAATGTCAATGTGGAAAACATTTCCAAACATCACAATGTGTTGAACATAACCCCTTGTCACAATGTGATGTATGCAACTTAATGACGCAATGTGATGGTCATAAATACATGTTGCAATGTGACGAACATAACCCTTTTGTCACATTTTGATTAACATTTCATCACGTCACAATGTGACGCACATATCCTGATGTCACAATGTGACAAACATTTTCAAACGTCACAATGTGTCGAACATAACCCCTTGTCGCAATGTGATGTACACAACTCAATGTCGCAAAGTGTTGAACATGACCCCTTGTCACAATGTGATGTACACAACTCAATGTCACAATGTGACAAACTTAGCGTAACACTACAATGAGATGAGCATTTCTCGTCATCTCAATGTGATGAACATAACTCACATTGCAATAAGACATTCATGCCGAAAACTTTTAATGTTACAAAAATCTTTTATTTTTCACATTGCAATGAACTGTGTAACGTTGTAATGCTATGCACATAGACTCGTCATTATGTGATGTAATGTAATATGTGTTGGCATGCACAACCAATCATGTTGTAGATTTATGTATTATTGTCATTCTAAGTGAAATTTAATGTATTCATAATATTACTTTAAATAAAATTTACATAATATTAAAAAGAAATTTAAAATTTCATAAAGTGAAAATCAAAATAATTAAAAAGATAAATAATTATTCTAAAAATTGGTTTTAAAAATAATTACTTTTTACCAAATATAAATAGTTTTCCAATGATTTGGGTAGAAATAGAGTTTAATTAACAAATAATAATACAGATCAATAAAGACATATGAATAGAAGTTAAATTACCTTTGTTTGTTGGAATATGAATAGAGGAAATGAAATCCCACATCAAATCTTTGGCTTTTGCGACCACTTGGTCTGCGTTGGCTTTTTTCCCTTTGAATATTCGAGCATTTTATGAGCATTGCCTTCAAATTTACATAAGTTTTCGTTTCGTTAAACCAAATTTTGCATACATTTTATATACACTGGTTTTTTTTAATGTGTTTATATATATATATAAAATGTGTTTTCATTGGATCTCATTGGGTTTTTTTAATTCTTTTATATATATATACTGGGTTTTAATATAATGGCTGAGTCCTTAAGATCAACTCTAGATAGTTGTGGCGGTTGTATGCAATTTCCATATATATATATATATATATATATATATATATATAAATTCGATCTGGCATTTATATAGATAATGTGTTTGTATTTATATACGTATTTCCTTTTAATTGCATCTAGTATTTATAATTACAACCTATTAAAAAATCTTAACAATAAGAATGTTTTAATGAAATAAGTTTATATACACACTCTTTTTAAATTCACATACATTGGATTATATATATAAAATTATTTTTAATTGGATATATATATATATATATAATAATGTGTGTGTATTTATATATAATGTGTGTTTAAATTGGATCTCGTATTTATAATTACAACCTATTAAGGAATCTTAAGAATACGAATGTTAAAATCCCATATTTATAATTACAATCTATTAAAAAATATTAATAATACTATAATGAAACTGAGTGTGTATATACACACTTATTCTTATATATGCTATTTTGAAAAAAAATTCGTATAAATCTCTTAAATTATGATGAATTTTACTTTACGTGTGATTCAATAAATTATGATAAACTTTTAAATTAAATCTGATCAAACATATATTATCTTTGATGCAATCCAACATAACTTTAGGTTACAATGTCGTGAACATTTCAAGATGTCACAATTTGACCAACATATGCCAACATCACAATCTGACGTACAAAACCCACCAATGCAATGCAACGTTCAAAACCTACATTGCAATGCAACATGTAAAATATTTCACCGTAACGTCGCAATGTGACAAACATAGTTACGTTGCAATCTAAAAAACATAATAATATCGCAATGTGTCGATAATAAATATATGTTGCAATTTGACGAACATAGCCCCGTCGTCGCATTTTTACAAACATATCATCACATTGCACATATCCTAATGTCACAATGTCACAAAACTTTCCAAACGTCATAACGTGTCGAACATAACCCTTGTCAGAGTGTGATGTACACAACTCAATTTCGCAATGTGATGATCATAAATAGATGTCACAATGTGGCGGACATAGCCCTGTCATTGCATTTTGAAGAACATATCATCACGTCACAATATGATACACATATCCTAATGTCAATGTGAAAAACATTTCCAAACATCACAATGTGTTGAACATAACCCCTTGTCACAATTTGATGTATGCAACTTAATGACGCAATGTGATGGTCATAAATACATGTCGCAATGTGACGAACATAACCCTTTTGTCACATTTTGATTAACATTTCATCACGTCACAATGTGACGCACATATCCTGATGTCACAATGTGGAAAACATTTTCAAACGTCACAATGTGTCGAACATAACCCCTTGTAGCAATGTGATGTACACAACTCAATGTCACAATGTGTTGAACATGACCCCTTGTCACAATGTGATGTACACAACTCAATGTCACAATGCGACAAACTTAGTGTAACACTACAATGAGATGACCATTTCTCGTCGTCGCGATGTGATGAACATAACTCACATTGCAATAAGACATTCATGCCGAAAACTTTTAATATTACAAAACTCTTTTATTTTTCACATTGCAATGAACTGTGTAACGTTGTAATGCTATGCACATAGACTCGTCATTATGTGATGTAATGTAATATGTGTTGGCATGCACAACCAATCATGTTGTAGATTTATGTATTATTGTAATTCTAAGTGAAATTTAATGTATTCATAACATTACTTTAAATAAAATTTACATAATATTAAAAAAAAAATTAAAATTTCATAGAGTGAAAATCAAAATAATTAAAAGGACAAATAATTATTCTAAAAATTAGTTTTAAAAATAATTACTCTTTACCAAATATAAATAGTTTTCCAAATTTTAAAAATGATCTAGGTAGAAATAGAACATTAATTAACAAATAATAATACATATCAATGAAGACATATCAATTATTAATATATAATAATTAAATAGTTATATTCTTGAGTTTTGTTGAGTTATATTAATTAATGCCCTATTTCTATTCAGATCATTTTTAAAATTTGGAAAACTATTTATATTTGATAAAGAGTAACTATATAAAATATATTATATTTGATAAAGAGTGCAACTATATAAAATATATAATTTTATTATATATAACTATATATTATATATGACCATATATTATATATAACTATATATTATATATAATTCATATATTATATATATATTATATTATATATAACTATATATTATATATAGTTATATTATATATAACTATATATTATGTTTTATTTTTTAATTTTAATTAATTTTATTTTTTAATATTTATCTCTTTTAATTTTATGTTTTTTTTATGTTTTTTATTTTACTTTTTAATATATTTTTATGGTTTTTTGTGTTTTTGTTAACTTTTCTAAAGTTTTGGACTATAATTTGTTTTTATCTTCTTTATTTTTTAGTTTCTAAGCTTAGCTTTATATGTATTTTAATTTTTATTTTTCCACTTTGGTTTTTGAGATTTTCTTTTTATTTGGTAATTATATAAATTTGATTTTTATTTTTTCTCTTTCTTTTAAATTTCAACTTTTAGTTTTTTATAGTTTTAATTTATCAAAAACAAATTCACTTATATATTTTTTCTAAATGTTTAAAAATAGTGTTATTTAACCATGCTGATTTTTATATATTAAAGAAAACTTTAAAAATGTTAAAAATGATATTTTCCAATTATATTTAAAAATATGGAACCATAATTTAATTAAGGAGACCAAAATTCGTATTTTCAAAAAATTTAAATGGTAAAAAATATTTTAAGATTGAGAGAAGCATGGAAAAATGAATAAAAGTATCAAGGATAACAAAATTTAAAAACAAATTGAAAATAAATTGAAAATAAATGGAAAACAACATTTAAAAAAGGAAAGATTATGTATTTGAAAATTTTAAAATATTAAAAACCACCTAAAAATGGAGGGGATACATCAGCACCATTTTTTAAAAATAGGGTAAAAACCTAACCTCTGAAAAAAAAAAAAGAGAACTCAGAGAGTTCTCATTAACTATGTTTTGTATTCAATATTTTGTCAAATGTATTAATTTATTAATCAATATTTTAAAATGACTAATATAATTATATATTATTGATATATTTTAATTTATTATCTGTATTAATGTATTATTTCATTAATATATTTTTAATTTATTATTTTAATATTTATTTTAATAATTTAATAATTCTAATATAGTGTAATATTTTAATGTCAATTTCATCCATCAGAGTTAGAATGAGTGGGGGAGGCATAAATAGAGAATTTATAATTGTCTATGTAAATAGAGAATTTATAATAATTATAGAGGGGGGGATGACAAACAGAATTTATTATAAATCTCATTTATGCCCCCACCAACCCCCATATATTAATATAAATTTCTATTTATGCCTCCCTCCCAATTCCCCATATAGAGGGTCTCTCCCACCTCCATAATAAATTCTCTATTTGCTCCCTCCTCTATGGTAGGGCACAAATGAGAATTTATTATAATTTTCTATGTGACAAATAGAGAGAATTTATACCAAATTCCTCTCATTTGATGTTCCCCCTTAATATAGAGGAGAATTTATAAATTCTCTCATTTATGCCTCTCTATGTAGTACAAATGAGAATTTATTATAGCCTCTATTTATGCATAGAGAATTTATTATAAATTCTCTATTTATGCCCTCGAGAGGGTGGGAGGGGATTTATAAATAGAGAATTTATTATAAATTCTCATTTATGCCCTCCCACCCCCTCTATATTATAAATTTCTTATTTATGCCCTCATTTCCTAGCTCCTTTCTGAGTTTGATGTTCTCTTCCCACTTTCTATATATTAGGTACTTATTTGTTCTCATCTACCCCTCTATAAAAGGGTGTGGGAGGTTATATAGAGGGTGGGAGGGCTGCATAAAGAGACAATTCTATAACATAGAGGGTGGTAGGGGGTAGGGGCCAGGAGAATTTATAATAATGCAAAACCTCCACTTTACACTAAAATGCTATTCAAAACCAGTTTCTTATGGAGACATATGATAGAAACCTTGGGCTCCAAAATAAATTTAAGTGTTTTTGAAATGACATATTTTAATTATAGAAACAGGCTAAAGCACTCACACACCCTTTGAGAGGAATGGGAAACCTCAAAATCAAAGGAAACTCGATAAGTTTATATATCCCAACCTAGTGCACTTGTTATTAAATGAGTATACATTAATTGTAAAGAGATAATTAATAATTTTATTTGGAAAAAACAATTTGATTAACAAATATTAAATAGAGGTGTTAATGCACTCTTCCACAATAAGTAGTGAAAAGTAGAAAAATGATTTTTTTTTTATTTATTTAAATTAAAATAAACGTATTACATAATATTTTCATATGTTAGACATTGAAAATGAAAAGAAAATTACTAATATCAGCTCAGGAACTAATAGTTATATCAATAGTCTCTCTTGGCAGATATTAATAAGATCTCTTTAGATTATTTTTGTTTGGTAGAAATTTTAAAAATGCAAAATATTTATATTTAAAAATATATATATATATATATATATATTAATCCCTTTTTCCAAAACTTTAAAAATACAAAAAAATATCTTTAAAACTATACATATTTTGAAATTCATTAGTTTGAAAATTATTGATTTTCCATCTCTTGAAAGACAATCTGAATAAATCCACAATTAGATATCCACATATAATCGTTCATAGAAACATGAAAATGGTGAAAAGAGGTTACCTCCAATCCCTTTCTGTAAAAATATTCACTGGTTCATATCTCTGGCCGCTTTTATACCTTACATCTTCAATAATAAAGTTTACTTAAGAAAAAATATTTAAATTTGGGATCAATGAAGCACCCAGAGATATTTAAATCTTCAACAACCTCTTGGACGAGCCTAATTGAGTAATAATAGTGACAACGATTATATCGTGATTAGTCTTAAACGGAGAAGGTAATTCCTGACTATAATCAACGGAGATTCCTTATAATGCCGAGAGCAGGCCTGGAATTTGACCTCTTGCTGGACGTTCTTTTTTCATTTTAAGAAGTATTTTTATAGTTAGATATCAAATCTGCACCTCAACATTTACTGGCATGTAAAATTGGAACCTCAAATTTAAGTTTTACAGGATAAGGTATCCGTCATAATTTTTAATAGATATTATACTTACTTAAGGAGATGTACTCGGGAGCCATGTAACCGCTGCACAACGTCATCATGTACAATAAAATCTCTATATCTTAACTGGAACCCTCTTAAAATCATATGATCCATTTTCATACATATGAGTTGTATTTGGTTCATCAATTATATGAAGTTTGTGATCTAAAGATATTGAACTCATGTAGAGAGAATCCTTACAAAGTTCCTGCAAATCTACTGCTAAAATGGCTCTGATCTTCTGGGAAGAGTTTGGCTAAGCCAAAGTCTGCTACTTTTGGTCTGAGTTTGTTGTCCAGTAAAATATTACTCGCTTTAATATCTCTGTGGATGATCCGAATTTCGGACTCCTCGTGAAGATAGGCCAGCCCACGCGCAATTCCAACTATGATTTCATACCTCCTCTCTCCGTCAGCCAAGTGTAGGAGATTTTATTGCATCTGCCATTAATGAATTTCACCAAAATGAAATCTTTGCAAAACAAGTATATCGATTTTCATTGTAAACTATGTAATCAAATATACTGGATACTGAAGGACTTTCTCGATGTGACTGCAAGCGAATGCTCCCATTTTTTACCTCTGCACAAGAAATTTCAGCAAATTGGCTGCATTTTAGTTCACTAAAATGAAGTCTTTACAAAACCAGCATATTGCTAATTAGCAAAGCGGCAAAGTTTAATCTTGAACTGATATAACATTCATTAAAAAAAACATCATCCCAGTTGTGATTATGAATTGATATAGTCTTATTTACACAAACAACATCCATCTCACAATTACACAAACTAAATTCAATTCATAAATATCTATTTAACATTAAATTATATATTTTTAATATTAAAATAACACTTGAATGAGTAGAGTGAGTAGATAGTTTAACATCCATCCCAATAACCACACAACAAACCAAATTCATAAATATTCGCTTAACATTAAATTATATTTTTAATATTAAAATTTAATCTTGTAGAAATTTTGACTTTTGACTATAATCATATATATTAATATAATTTATATTATTGTACCCCTCCGCCCCTTTCCCCTTTGACTCTCCCTATTATATGTGGCTGACTACAAATTTTAGCCTTCTCCAAAGTTTTACCCTAGTTAAATTTTTTTTGGATTTTACCTGAGCAGAGTGTAAATTTTAGCCTTGCTCCATGATTAACTGCACGTACGTGGGATCTTAGTTAAAAAAAATTGGATTTCCTTTACTTTAGTAGACTGTAAATTTTAGCCTTGTTCCACGACTAACTGCACCTAGGATCCACACAATTCTCTTAGCAACTGTTTGTTGGAAAGTAAGTCATCTCATGGGAATGACAAAGAACAAACATGCAATTAGGGTTGCACGATTAACTGCACGTGGAACCCACACAACTCTCTTAGCCACTGTTTGTTGGAAAGTAACACATCTCAAGGGAATGACAAAGCACAAACACACAATTAGGGTTGGTAACGACTAAGGGCACGTGGATGCTGTGATTATCACGTGGCAAATTCTCGATAGGCACATAAGAATGGTTATGAACAAATGTTGGGGACAGGTTTGTAATTGTGAGGAAAATATATGTGTGCGAAGATATCTCATGATTGTTTTAATGGGAAGTCATGCAATCTTCACTGAAGGGTTGAGGACAATCACAAAGATGTTTTACACGTCAAGGAATTTATGACTATTGAAAGTATTCATGCATATAACCTGTGTGATTGTTTAAGAAGTATATGTGCAAATCTCATGGCAGTTTCACTAAACGCTTCTTTACCATATCACAACAACATGTTTTTGTGTGTGCGAATTCTTGTGATTACCATCTAGAGAGATGACGCTAACTTCATCACACGGCCAATAATTGACCTCGAGTGGTGTACTACCATACTTTTATTTATCTGTAGTATTTGCTTGTTTCTTAACCATTGATGCATACCTAGTACTAATGTGTGACATATTTTCTATGTAGATGTATGGTCAAGGGAGCAAGGGGCAATTGCAGCAACTAACCCAGTAGGCCATGAGGGAGTAGGTCAATGACAAGGTTGCCATGATGATGAGGTAGGGCCTACAACACAAAGGCTCGAGTTTGATTCAGAATTGGAGGGTGAGAGGTGGCTTACAATAGAGCTGTAAGCACAAATCATCAATCTAAGGTGACAACTTGATTTGGTGCTACAAAGTGTCCCTCAAGAAAGATGGGTTGACCTATTATATGTGGCTGACTATAAATTTTAGCCTTCTCCAAAGTTTTACCTTAGTTACGTGGGATCTTAGTTAAAAAAAAAATGGATTTTTACTTTAGTCGACTCTAAATTTTAGCCTTGTTCCATGACTAACTGCACCTAGGATCCACACAATTCTCTTAGCAACTGTTTGTTGGAAATTAAGTCATCTCATGGGAATGACAAAGCACAAACACGCAATTAGGGTTGCACGATTAACTGCATGTGGGACCCACACAACTCTCTTAGCAACTATTTGTTGGAAAGTAACACATCTCAAGGGAATGACAAAACACAAAGATGAAATTAGGGTTGCACGACTAAGGGCACGTGGATGCTGTGATTATCACGTGGCAAATTCTCGATAGCGCACATAAGAATGGTTATGAACAAATGTTGGGGACAGGTTTGTAATTGTGAGGAAAATATATATGTGCAAAGATATCTCATGATTGTTTTAATGGGAAGTCATGCAATCTTCATTGAAGGGTTGAGAACAATCACAAAGATGTTTTACACGTCAAGGAACTCATTATTATTGAAAGTATTCATGCGTATAACTTGTGTGACTGTTTAAGAAGTATATGTGAAAATCTCATGGCAGTTTGACTAAAAGCTACGATATTGACAACAAATGTGTTTTTGTGTGTGTGTGCACTTGTGATTAATACCATCTAGAGATGAGCCGAACGGCCATCACACAGAGCCAAATAATTGGACCCGAGATGTACTAACATACTTTTGTATTGCATCTAGCATTTTCTTTGTTTCAACCATATTGATTTACTACCTAGTGTACTAATGTGCATATATTTTCTATGTAGCTGTAAATATGGAGCAAGGGGAAATTGCAGCAACTAACCCGGTAGGACATGAGGTAGTAGGTCAATGACAAGGTCACCATGATGATGAGGTAGGGCCTACAACACAGAGGCTCGAGTTTGATTCAGAATTGGAGGGTGAGAGGTGGCTTACAATAGAGCTCTAAGCACAAATCATCAATCTAAGGTGACAACTTGATGTGGTTCTACAAAGTGTCCCTCAAGCAAGATGGGTTGACCTATGCGATGATATTATTGATGATTGCATAGGGATATTGATAAAGTGGCACCTAATTATACAGAGGGATGTGATCTTTAGAGCTATGGCTAGGGGCAGAGAGGAGTCCTCACGGATGGTATTGGAGGGGAACCCTCAATTGGAGGAGGATTGTTAGGGCTACAAGACCCTCCATCCTAGTGGTGTATACATTTATTTTTTATGGGTGTGGGACCAATTTTCTATGTTATGTATTTTTTTGGTGATGTAGCCCAATGATGGCCGACTTTAGATGTGCATATTTTTTTGAAATTGAAATGTGTGTGTGTGTGTGTGTGTGTGTGTGCATATATAGATATGTAGATGTGTACAAGGTTTAATCTTGATGTTGGTAGGTATTGATGGGTTTATATTTTGTGATGTTTTTATAATTTTGCATGTATGATGATGCTTATCATGTGATGATAAATGGTAAATGTACTTTTGGTTTTTTTTAGAATGATGAGAAAAGTAGGCATATGATAAATGCCCATCTAAGATTTCAATCCCAATGTCATCTAGAGATTCATTTAGACTCCTAGGAATATATATGAATGTGATGGGTTCAAAATTCCTTGGTGGGTGGTAACTAGATATCCACATGTACATGATCATTCATAGAAACATGAAGATGATGAACATAGGTTACCTTCATGACGATGATCAACAGAGGTTACCTCCAATCCATTTCTATAAAAATATTCACTAGTTTATATCCCTCACCATTTTTATTTCTTACATCTTCAATAATAAAGTTTACTTGAAGCAACAATATTTAAATTTGGGATCAATGAAGCACCCAAGAGTATTTAAATCTTCAACAACCTCTTAGACGAGACTAATTGTGTAATATTAGTAGCAAGGATTAGATCTTGATTAGTGTATTAAATGGAGAAGGTAATGCCCAACTATAATCAACAAATATTTCTTATGATGCCCAGACACATTGCCTCATTTTTAACTCGGTTCCAGATTGCCTCATGAAGGATCAACAGTTGGAGAATGGTTATCAAAAGGTTTTGTAGAACTTGTTGCACTAATTGATGTTTTTTCACTATCAATAACTCTACAACCTTTAACTCGGTTCGATGTGCCCTCACTATCAAGATCAATGAAAGCGGATGTTGTGGGCGAAGGAAGATGTTCTCGCTCATTTTTGGGCATCCACACCACCCGGTGCATTGAAGGTTGCACAATTGATCCATAATTAAGAGGATAGGCCTACACCTATTGAAATTGGCCAGAATTAATAGGCATTTAATCTGATATGATTTAATATGCTCAAAATATTCTTAGTCACTGCCAATAAATGAAAGGATTTTGATTTGAAGCATTAACTTAACGTTCATGACAAAAGATGTATGTTTTCCATTAAAAAGAGTGTTTAAGGAGATTAGAATAAAAATGATGATTTACTAAGTGTTTTACTAAGTTGGCTTTTTTTACTACTTATTTGTTTTCCCTCCATTTTAGGTTTTTACTTTGGTTTTTTACATTTAGGTTTTTACAGCCTTCCTTTTACCAATGGGTGAGTTGAGCACAGCGACCGGATCCACCTTCTACCAGTTGTGGGTGCATTTTTACTCTACAGGACGTGTCTTTTACCTATTCTTATCCCCAATCCCATGTTTCCACATTTTTTCATCGTGGAACTCTTTCTATATGTACTTAAACCGAAATTTGTCTGTAGGTATGTGAAAAGTCTATAAATGGCATCAATATGTAGGTATGTGAGAACTCTGGAAAAATTCCTTCATTATAAAATTACAATTTTACTTCACCTCACTATTAGTGTTCCTCGTCTATTGTTCCCAGGGTATTCATCTAATTGATCGATTGAGGCATGCGTTCTTATCCAGTGGAGGCAGGGCGTAAGAATGCATCCTCCCAAGGTAGTCTACATTCCTTTCTTCGGTTACATCTACCAGTTTCCATGTATGATTGTCCTCTATGCATTTAATTTATTTATTCATGGCTTGTGCCCATAAATCATCCTTGACATCTTATTAAAAGGTTAATGGATCATCTATTTGTGAAAACAGAGTAATGTTGGATATGGAGTTGTATAACCACTTGGACTCGTTGTTGAAGTTTTTTGTGCTCTAGGTGTGGATTGTGCACCGCAGACATCTCACTCGAAAGAAGTTTGAGTCAGATTTGTGTTGTAGTTTCAAGAGTGGTAGGAACTGCTCAATGAATTATAATTGGTGTTTGAAACACTTCTTCCTCTATGTAATCATGCCCAATAACATTAATGATTTTGATTGTCCTTTATATGCTTCCATCTCATGCTTCATTCTCCACAAATTGAACATCGAATCGACATGACTTTCTTCAATAGGATCATACACCTCAGAGGTTTTTGTATTTCCTGTATCTAACAAATACACATTTATAATATTTTATCTAGTTTATTTCTCATCTCATCTAGAACATGGGTGTATGAAACATAACCAAAAATTATGCACCACATTATGCTTCCATACATGTCCATGCTTCGAGAACTTTGTTTTTCACACTTTTGTTGGAAACTTGTTCATGATGCATACTATAGTTGCTACTTCCGCAACCCAATACTCACTTGAAAAAATGTTTGGTTTCCAACATTCTGCATGCCATTTCCATGATGTTTTCATTCCTCCTCTTCGCGACACCATTCTTCTATGGTGTATACCGTGACAGTTGAATTGCTTTAAATTCCATGAACTTTACAAAGTTATGAAACTCTTTGAAACATATTTACCTCCTATGTCCATTCTTAGAACCTTGATGTAGTGACCACTCTTCTTCTCTACAAGTGACTTGAATTGTTGAAAACAAGAAAAGGCTTTATTTCATGCTCTTTAGTAGGAAATAAAGCCATGTTTTCATTGAGAAATAACTGTGAATGTAAGAAAATATGTACTTTAACCCATAGAAGGTGTTTTCATTGTCCACACAAATATCTAAATGTACAATTTCAAAGGATATTTTCTCTATATGACTTTCCAACCAAAAATGATTCCCCATGTTGTTTTCCAAAGATGAATCCTTCACATATTCTTTCCTGGTTTTTCAATCAATGGAAAATATTTCACCATATCCTTGTATGTAAATGCTTCATACCTCCAAAGTTTAAATGTCCAACTATGAAATTCCACAGCTGAGAATCATCCTACACTTTATATTGGAATGTTGTCTACATCTCTGCACCAATTTCTCCTTCTTTTTCTTTTAAATGCCAACAACTTTTACCTTTCCTTGGAATCACAAGTGCACTTACTTGGCTCTTTTTTTGAATGCAGTGTCAGACTGTGCATTTTTTTTTTATAGACAACTTGCATTGTTTTTCTATTCATGGTTGACTTCAATGTCAATGTGAACATTCTATTACTTGTCATCCAAATTTTTGCAATAAGTTGATTGCTTGGATATCTATCCAAAATCACACAATGATTATTCCTAGATGCTATAGTAATACTGTAATAATTGTCCACGCTTCATCACCATGTTTTAGGCTTAAAACATAATATACATCGTATAACTTTTTCTCTCCTTGTTTAGTTAAAATGTTAATACTTCCTTTACATAAGATAGTGACTTGGATATATGTTCCAAGGTGTCTTAGTTTGGACTCACTTATCCAAACTAGAAAACAATTCTAATTTTCTTGTCATGTGATTACTACAACATGAATATAGAAACCATGTGTCACATGGAATTTCTTAAGCAACATTACATTCAATTGGTGACACTATATTAAGAATTTCTACAACACGTGCCATAAACATAGGACTAGAGGGACTATTTGTGTTGTTTGATTGATCTTGTCCTTTCTTGTTCTGATTATTTTGTCTCTTCCTGCATTCATATGCATAATGTCCATATTGTTTATAGTAGTGGAACTGAATCTTTGATTGATCAAATCTATGATTAATTGGCTGACTGATATTTGGATTTTTTCCTCTTCCAATTTAATTTGCAGGTGGACTTCTATTGTGTCCACCTTCTAGAACACCCTTCCTTGGGTTTCAGAGTTAGCCTCCCTTCCTCTCTCTTTCAATAATGGCTTATAGATGACTACGTGAAAAATGCATTTTCTAATGACATATTTGACCTATTTAATATGTGTTCATGATTAATGAGGAAGGCTTGCAACTCATCTAGGATAAACTAACTTAGCCTTTGTCTCTCCAAAGTCACAACAAGGGTATCAAACTTAAGAGGAAGACTCCTACTTACCTTCTCAACAACCTTCCTATTTTCTGCACATGGTTTCTCCATGGAACTTTAATCTGATTTGTCACGCTTAATAACATGGGTATGTGCTGACCCATTGAATCTATGTCTTCTATTGACAAAGTTTCAAAATCTCATCTAAGAATGTGTAGTTTTGAAGTCTTGAATTTTTATATACCTTGATAAGAAGTTTGTAATACGTCCCATGCTTCCTTGGCTTGCTGCTTTTTACTGTAAATATTGGGAGTATTATTTCATGCATGGCTTGATGTAAGAAAAACATTGCCTTTCCATCCTTCTTCTTTTGATCTTTCTAAACATCCTTCTCGGCTTGTGTGAGTGCATTGTACACTTCCTAATCTATTGCTTCCACATAGCCATTATCAACTATCTCCCATACATATGGATCTCGAAATAGTTCTTTCATGGTCAAGGACCATAGCTCATAATTTTTCTTGTAAAAGTGGGAGGATGCAGATTTGAAGTAGAAGCCATATTTTTCACTTTTCAACAAAGTTGTTTCTCTTGAAAATTTACTCCCATAAAGTTTTCAATAAACCTGCTATGATAATCGATCTCAGATTTACAACGTCACACAATGAAACACCATGCATCATAAAGACTATTAATGAAATACCTTTTCATCACCTAACTCTCAATATAATTGCAGTTGTGATAAAAAACACCCAATATATCAGGTAAGTTGTGATAAAAAAACTTAATAAAACAATTTATTCACAATGTGCTACTCTTTAACACAAAATCACAAACAAAACTCATAAATAAATCAACACACAAAACTTTATATATTATGAACCTAAGCATTGTGCATTATTGCAAAATACAAGACTATGTTGAGCTTCGGCTTCGGCTCCAACGACTTATTAGGGTTATTTTCCTTAATTTTTAGGGTTATTTTAATTTTAAAATCTTTCTCATCTCAATAACCATTGAAGGGTGTTAGGATGGTACACGATACTATTTTATATCCTCATGCCTTTTTAGTTACTTATTATTCTTCATATTTGGATGCTGTTTTGAAGGATCATTGAATTATCTGGTTCATTAAATCTAAATTTTATATGTATAAATTGGTTAGAATATGTGAAATCTTGAACGTGATCATAAACTTTACTTTAAAAAAAAAAAAAACCTTGAACCTAATTTTATTTATTTATTATAAAAGTGTTAATATAACTTATCACATATATAACCACTTTTATAATGTGATTATGTTATTTTCTAAAATTCTTGTAATATGTTTTTTTCCAATATCTAAATAACATACAACTTTAGCTAATAATCGTTCATAATATTATGGGTATTTTCGACTATAAAGATTGAGATCCACATCTTTATATGAGACACTCCATGTCTTCACCCAAACTGTAGTCGGGAGCCATGTAACCACTGCACAACATCATCATGTACAATGAAATCTCCATATCTTAATTGGAACCCTTTTAAAATTATATGATCCATTTTCAGACATATGAGTTGTATTTGGTTCATCTATTATATGAAGTTTGTGATATAAATATATTGAACTCATGTAGAGAGAACTCTTACAAAGTTCCTACAAATCTACTGTTAACATGGCTCTGATCTTCCGCAAAGAGTTTGGCTAAGCCAAAGTCTGCTATTTTGGGTCTATCTTTTTTGTCCAATAAAATATTGATCGCTTTAATATCTCCATGCAAAATCTTAATGTCAGACTCCATGTGAAGATAGGCCATCCGACACATTTCCCTTCATATAAATTAAAGCATCGGCTACCAGGTGGAAGTGGAATGCTCTTGAGCGATGTTTCCTTACCAGGTGGAGAGTTGTGCATTTTTAACTATGCTACCCATATCTCCCTTTCTGCTCCCTATTTTTCTTTTCATTTGGTTACTTTGGTATGTGTTTTTAAATTTTTCCTACACCCTTTAAATCAACCTGTATAATGATCATGCTAAGAATTGGATTTCTGTCTTTTTAGTGTCTTTAAATCAGCCTGTGTTAAATCAAACATTTTCGTTGTTTTTGTGATTTCAATATAGCTATATTGTATAATTATAATGCTACGAATTGGATTTCTGGACATGTACAATAAATTCAATTTATAGATCATTGCTAGATCAACCATGCCACAGTGAGAAATATACCATCGCTTGAGCAACTGTCCCCCGGTGAGAAATCTACCATTGTTTCTCATGAAATACTCCAAGCTTTGGACTACCAGCTTTCGCATGAAGAAAATCATTTTTCTAAATTTTGCAGTTACACACATCTCCAAAGTGATAGTCGGGATCAATATTTTGTTTAAGGTCTCCGTAAATTTTGTTAGAAAAACGTCCCACAACGATATTATCATACACGAAGCTATTACAGAATCGATATGGCTTTTTCACCCTTTGAAATCCAACCAGGGGGTCGATTTTTTTTTCTTTCATGTAATATAAATATTCTATCAAGACAAAATAAAAGAGATCAGATTTGCATTTTTTTGTGCTTTTTGTGATATAATATTCTATTATATGTCAGAACATGTGGAATTCATAGTATACTAGCAACAACTACTTTATAAAAGTGGTTGATATAGGCAGATCGGCGTCATTTTCCATTTTTTTAATTAACTACCCTGATCAGCATATATTAACCACTTTTTACTTAATGTGGTTGAATATGTTGTTATTTTGTTGGACGAAAAATTTACACATGGTATGATGAAAAAGAGTGACGACTTTGATGCATGGAGTATAAAACATGTTTAATCTCATTGTGTTATATAAAAAATCACCTCAACCTAAAAGATGATTGTCGAATAGTTCATTCAACATAATCTATTATGTACATATGTAACCAGGGACAATAAGTTCATTTTTATAAATGTAATGAAACAATTATATAAACCTAATCCTATTAACTTTAATCCTAACCCTAATAATTAATTAATTGTTAATTATTAATTGTTAATTATCTACCTGATAAAAGTTTAGTTCCAAATCTCTGCATCAACCATGAGAATATTGTCAGCCATTATAGAGTTAATTGTCTGTAGGATGGTATGCTTCACACCAGAAATGGGAGGAAGCATCGGCAGAAGACATGTCTGTGGATATTATATCTTCATTATATTTTCCCAGCCCATAGCAAGCATATTATATCTTCATTATATTTTCCCAGCACATAGCAAGCATTGTAATATTGAAATCTAAAACCTGTGAAAAAAAAAAACATATGTTAAAAAAAAAACATACATGGATTCAAAAATTAGAAATTAGATTTAAAAATTAAAAATAAAATTATAAAACGTTAATGGCTATTTTATGAACATAAATTGATAAATTGATGTAAACCTAAATAATTCATGACTATAAATCATAAACCTAAATAATAAATGAACTTGTAAACTGCGAGTATCGCCAGCCAGATGCCAACTATGAAGACTCTAAAATTATGTATTCTTAAGAACCCCGGCGAGATGCCAACTATGAAGACTCCAAAATTATGGATTCGTGTATGCAGCCTGCGGAATTATTAAGAACCCCGACCTCGACAATTAGGGGTTTTTCTAATGGATACGCCTCTCGCCAAGTTGACCTGTCAAGATTTTTCGCCTTTCCCACTGGCAACCAATCTCTCGACATGCCTGCATAGACAAAGCTCAAGACACTGGGAATCAATTGTGTTGGTTCCATGGATCGTGAAAGAAGTGACGGAATCGAGCCTAAGAAAACTCTCGATAAAATTTAGCCAAATTATTGGGCAATTCATCCGAAGAGGACAGATCGGTATACAAACCGATTGAAAAGTTCATTGCCACCACAAAATCTCGAACGATTCCATCAACTCACCCAAGCAAAAGCTGGGGACAAATGGCAAGAGTATCCAGGTTTTAACAAATGGGAAAAAAAACTACAGAATAATCTATTGGAATAAGAAACGATTGTACGCACTGCTAGTAGTAGTGCACGCCACGAATTTTAAGAATATGAAATTATTGTGATTATGCGGTTACCATAAGAAAACGCGGCAGAAACATAAATCTAATGTTGTAAAATGATAAAAAGTTAATAGTGGAGTAGATTTGTAATTTTAAGTAAGTTCGTTAATCATTTGAACCTGGCAGTCAGATGGTCACACAGTAATTTCTTAATCATATTAAGTAAATGTTAAAAAGTAAACAGGTTAACGGAAGCTTTTAAAAATGTTAGAAAGTTATGAATATGAGATCTGATTCATTGATTTGGAAGGACGACTAAGAATATGTCAGCATCTTCAATTGTTGGCCATAAGATTAAGATTAAAGGTTAAAAGATCATTAAAAGTGCCCATTGCCAATAGGTGTACGCCTTTTATAACTAGTGAATTCATGCTGAGAGTCTGTTGTTGTAGTCAACCGTGATGCTTATCCTCGGAATGAGGAAAGTCATGTAGAGATATGTAGAGATATCTAGATGATAGAGGAATTAATGTTTCGTTCGTTGTATTGTATACCTAATTTCACCCTAAGATCATGTGTGGTAGCGATTCTGCCCATTTTTTTGCTCTTACTACAGCCCTAGTGATGGCATTTAATGCAACAACAACCAGTAGATCGAGTGATGGAACAGTTTTGATTTCTCTTCTTCTTATTGTTTACACAACAACCAGTAGATCGAGTGATGGAACAGTTTTGATTTTTCTTCTTCTTATTTTTTACATAGTGGAAAATCTATTATAATTTAGTTTTTAAACAGTGACTTTTAAATTTGCATACATTAGCGCTTTTATATATATATATATATATATATATGAGAGCATTGCCTTCAAATTTACATAAGTTTTCGTTTAGTTAAACCAAATTTTGCATACATTAGGTTTTATATACACTGGTTTTTTTTCATGCGTTTATATATATATATATATTGGGTTATATATAATGTGTTTTCATTGGATCTCATTGGGTTTTTTTAATTTTTTTATATATACACTGGGTTTTAATATGTTGCTTTTAAATTTACATACTTATTTCCTTTTAATTGCATCTAGTATTTATAATTACAACCTATTAAAAAATCTTAACAATAAGAATGTTTTAATGAAATAAGTTTATATACACGCTCTTTTTAACTTCACACACATTGGATTATATATATAAAATGATTTTTAATTGGATATATATATAGTGTGTGTGTGTTTAAATTGGATCTCGTATTTATAATTACAACCTATTAAGAAATCTTAAGAATAAGAATGTTAAAATCCCATATTTATAATTACAACCTATTAAAAAATATTAACAATATTATAATGACACTGAGTGTGTATATACACATTTATTTTTATATATGCTGATCCGCCCTGCGCTTATATCTCTGGTTTGATTTCAGTAATCGCTGCTTCACCCTGCTGTGAAGTTCTTCCATCGCCTCTGCAAATTCTTCAGTGCTTGCACTCTTTGTCATCATCTGTTCTAAATCCCTCAGCTCAGATACTCCTCTCGGCTGCCTTCCATATACAATCTCAAATGGACTTTTACCTGTTCTTTTGTTCACTGAATCGTTGTAAGAAAACTCTGTCTGTGGCAACACGTTATCCCAGCTGTTGTGGTGCTCTGTCACTAGGCTTCTGAGTAAATCTCCCAAACTTTGATTCACTACCTCTGTTTTCCCATCAGTCCGAGGATGATAGGCAGAACTAAACATCAAGTTAGTTCCCATCTTCTTCGAGAGTGTCCTCCAAAAATGTCCAATGAATTGTGTATCCTTGTCCGATATTATGCCTCTAGGTAACCCATGAAGTCTAACAATCTCCTTGAAGAACAAGTTTGTGATATGAGTCGCATCACTGGTCTTCTGGGATGGTATAAAATGTGCCATTTTAGAAAACCTGTCAACCACTACAAAGATCGAATCATGTCCTCTTTGCGTCCTCGACAATCCCAGTACGAAATCCATGATGATTTCATACCACGACCTTTCTGGTATGGGTAAGGATTGGTATAATCCCGCATTCTGCTTCCTGCCCTTCGAATGCTGGCAAATTTTGCACTTGTCAATGAACTTCCTCACATCTGTTCGCATCTTCGGCCAGAAGTATGCTTCGCTCAGCTTTGCAAATGTCTTGTCATGACCAAAATGTCCTGCCAATCCGCCACTGTGCTTTTCTTTTAGCAAATTCTCCCTCATGGAGCAATTTGGAATGCATAATTGATTGCCTCTAAACAGTAGTCCATTTTGGATCATGTAATCCATCCACAGGCTTCTGTCTCTGAGAACTGGATTCTCAGTTGCCTCGTATGCCTCTGCAAAATCAGCATCACCTGCATACATGTCCTTAAGGTTTTCAAAACCCAATGTTTTGAATCGAAACTCCTGCAGCAACAAACACTTCCTGCTCAAAGCATCAACCACTTTGTTAGCAGTCCCTGAAATGTGTTTAATTACAAATGTAAAATTCTGCATATACTCTACCCATTTAGCATGTTTCTGATTCAGCTTCTCCTGTTGAGTCACAAATTGTAATGCATGATTATCACTATACAATACAAACTCCTTTGGGATCAAGTAATGCCTCCACTTCTTCAACGTCTGTATGATAGCATAAAATTCTTTATCATACGTTGAGTACTTCACTTTTGCCTCATCCAACTTCTCGCTGAAATATGCAATTGGTCTGTCCTCCTGGCTCAAGACCACTCCTATGGAAAAGCCACTTGCATCACATTTCACCTGGAAAACTTTCGAAAAATATGGCAACAACAAAACCGGTTGTTCGGTGATCTTTCGCTATAACAGATTGAAGCTTTTCTCTGTCGCTTCAGTCCAATGAAAAGATTTATGTCTTTTCTTGACTGTGTCCATCATTGTTGCGCTAAGTCCACTGAAATTCCTAATGAATTTTCGGTAGAAACTTGCCAATCTGTGGAAACTTCTCACCTAGAAAACATTTCTCGGTGATGGCCAATTTTTAATTACCTCCACTTTACTTGGATCCATCTTCAATTCATTTGTCGATATGACAAACCCTAAGTAAATGAGTTCTTTCTTCATAAATGAAGACTTTCTCATGTTAATCAACAACTTCTCTTGTTGTAGCTTCTTCATTACTATAGCTAAATGCTTCAGATGCTCTTCTTTTGTTTTGCTGAAAATCAATATGTCATCTAGATAAACAATGACAAACTTACCAATGAATTCTTTCAGCACTTCATTCATCAGCCTCATGAATGTACTTGGCACATTCGTCAAACCAAACGGCATGACTAGCCATTCATACAACCCTTCATTGGTTTTGAAGGTTGTCTTCCACTCATCGCCTTTTCTCATGCGAATTTGATGATATCCGCTTTTCAAATCTATCTTTGAAAAATATTTTGCCCCACTCAGGCAATCCATCAGATCATCCATCCACGGCAATGGAAACCTATACCTGATGGTTATCTTGTTAATGGCTCTGGAATTAGTGCACATTCTCCATCCTCCATCTTTCTTCGGACTTAGTACCGTTGGAATGGCACACGGACTTAAACTTTCCCTGACCAGTCCTTTATCCAATAATTCCTGCACCTGCCTTTTGACTTCTTCATTTTCCTGCGGTGTCAACCTGTACGTTGCTTTGTTCGGCAAACTGGCCCCTCGTATGAGGTCTATATGATGGCTCACGCTCCTTATCGGCGGCAACAAATGAGGTAATTCGTCTACCACAATATCAGCGAACTCTTCCAACAGTTCTTGAATTTCCTCGGGCAGATCATCCACTCTTGTGCTGGTCAAAACAACTTTCGGTTTCCTGACCACAAAGAATTGTGGATCTTCCTTCTTCTTTACTTCTGCCAGAAGTTCCTTTCCACTCATGAGAAGTATCCTGTTGTTCACTTCCGGTTTCACCTCCTTATCTTTTATCGGAAGTAACATATGTGTTCTCCCGTTCTTCTCTAAAGTATACGTATTCATCTTCCCATCATGAATTATGTTTCTGTCATATTGCCAAGGTTTTCCTAGCAATAAGTGACACACATCCATAGGAATAACATCATAGAGTATTTTATCATTATATCCTCCTATCTTGATGTCCACTAAGCACTGTTTAGTGACACTCACCTGATGTCCCTTCTGTAGCCATGATACTTTATATGGACTCGGGTGATCAATCGTCTCCAGTTCTAGTTTCTCCACCATCTCGTTTGAAATGATATTGTCGGTGCTTCCGCTGTCAACAATGACCTTGCACTTCCTGTCTTTGGTCTTGCATGTAGTTCTGAACAGTCTGCTTCTCTGAGCTGTGTCCTCCACCTTCTCAGGTGTTACGAGAACTTTTCACATCATCAAAGACCTTCCGTCTTCTGCGTCTTCTGCTTCAGCAGCTCGCCTCTATGCCTCGGCGATTTGAGCTTCACCTCCATCTTTCTTTATGTCTGGACAGTCAACTGTCTTGTGTCCATTCTTCCCACATGTGTAGCATGTGATGATTCCTCCTCTGCCTCTTCCTCTACCTCTGGTAAGAGGAAAAGTATTAACATCAACGTATCCTCCGCTCTGTTCTGTCTGCTGCCTTTGTTGTTTAGCGTACTGGCCTCACTGAGAACTTCCACCTCTTTCCATTCTGGTCTAAGGCTTCTTCCAGTCATCCTTAGATTTCTGTAACCTATCTTGAGCAACTTATTTTCCTCTCAGTTGGCTCTTACCTCTGCCCCGTTGTGATGGATTACGGCTTAGCTTCTCTTCAGCCTTCAGCGCCATATGATACGCATCCTCAACCGTTCTGAAGGTTGTCATACTCATCTCATCTTGGATATCGTATCTTAATCCATTCATATACCTAACTACTTTTTCATCATCACTCTTCCGATGACCTGCTCTGATATTGAGCTTGTAAAATTCTTCGGTATACTCCTTTACTGTCATCAACTTCTATCTCAGGTTATGCATTCTCCTGAACAGGGTGATCTGATAATCCCTTGGGATGAACTTTACCTTCATCTTTGCAATCATTCGATCCCAACTTTTGATATTTTTCTTGCCTTTGGAACGTCTATCAGCCTTAAGCTCGTCCCACCATAATGTTGTGTGTCCTTTCAATTTCGTGACAGCATGCCTTACCTTTTTATCCTCTTCGATATCCTCATAATCGAAGTAGGTGTCAAGAGCTCTAATCCAGTCCAACAGCTCTTCTGTATCCATACTTCATTCATAGACTGGAATGTTCATTTTTGTCTTTGAACTCATCCAAGCGATAGCCTTGATTAACCGCTCATTAGCTGCATCTTCGGCTACAACTTCTTCTTCTTGTTCAGCTTCAGCTTTGCCCTCAGAGTCGCTTAGATCTCCAGCATTTGTTGTGTGTCTCTGTGCTGCTTCCATGTCATCCAATCTCGCTCTTAGATCGCGTATCTGTCTCTCCATCTCTGGATTCCCTGTCGGCCTACCTCTTCTTTGCACATCCCTATCCTTTGGATCAGGCGATTGCCTTTCCCTTCGGGGAGGCATGATGAAATATTCTCTTTTCTCCTCTGCTACAGAAAACAGAGAGAATTCCTTTCTCTGATACCACTTGATGCAACACGCCACGTGTCCTTGCTGCGATCAACGGTTCTGATCCTCTTGGGAAATTGCGGATCGCGATTTCAATATGCTCGATCCTCTTGTCTACGGAAATCCCGATGACTCCTCGGGTTCTTCCTCCAATCTGGGAACTTAACCCCTGCGCAACTTTCCAGATATCTGACGGTTGACGGGATTTCGCTGATTTCTTTTGCGAGTGCTGACCGTCAATTTCTCCTCCTTGAGATTTTCTCTGAAATGGCTAAGGATTTCTTCTCCAGATTTACCCTTCTAACCTATGCCTGCAAACCCTGCTTGATCCTTCTTCGTTCAAACCTTCGCGCTCCCTTTCAACGATATTACAAAGGTGTTGAGCCTCCTGAGCTTTTCCACTCTAATTCTTTCAGATGGATTCGTGCGCATTCCTCGCACTCGACGTTAAACTACTTCTCAAGAGTTGAATCCTCTCGACTCTGTTCACTTTCTGCAGCAACAGTCTTCAACCTCCTCTGCTCAGATTAACAACTGAGACTTCTTCTTCCGCCTGCACACTCCTTTCATGGCTTCCACAACCCAAATCAACTTTTGGGCGAATGAGAACAAAATTTAACTACTTAGCCTTCATCGACGCACTCCTTGCGGATGAATTTGACTGCACTCTTTGCAGGAACCTCCTGGATCAGATAGAGAAACAATTGAAACTCATTCTCTCTCCCTTTCAGACTTCAATTGAAACATGAAATCACATGCACAGCATATATAAAGCAAATGCATACAAAGAACAAACATTCATGAGAACATAAACAAGATACACAGGGAAACAACACCAGCCATGAGTTGAATCAAAGACTCTCTTCTATTAATTCAAATCTGTACATGGGTGTTCTTCATAAAATTCTTTGCTTGCTCTCTCTTCTGAATGCTTGATTCTGAATAATGTTACAATGTACAAGTGAGGGTGTCTATATCCGTTTTCCCTCTCAGACTCTAAAACTGTCTAATCTAGACTTAAACATCTATCTACCTGCATTAAATCTATTAAATGCCTCCTATCTATTTCAGACAAGAGCGTATGGCTCAAGGTCTGATACAACATATAAAAGGTGCTTTCATAAATGCATCATTTATACATTGGCGCATCCTCTTGAATGAAAATTCAAAAAATTTCTGCTGGCTTGTCCAACTGTTCATTGCCTTCCTTGTTGGCTCGCTTGTTGTGGGCGATGCTCCTACATCATACTCCTCGTCTTGAAAGATTTCATGGACTCCTGCCCATGAGCTCCTGCACGTTCTGTCCGTGCTTGTGAATGACTGCTTCTGTCTCCTAGCTGGCATCTTCTACTGGATGGTTTTCCCATTTCACCAGATACTCGAAGTATTGCTTCTGTCTGGTTCTTTTGGTAACTCTTTTTTCAAGTATACACTCCATCTGTGGCCTATCTGCAATTGGAATCTGCTTCTGCCACTGAATCTCTGGTTGTTCATCACTTCCAGCTCCCGCTTCCTTAGCCTTATAGGGATATAAGTCTGAAACATTGAATGTCAGAGATATTCCAATCTCATCTGGCAATTCAATCTCATATGCGTTTTCTCCCAATTTCTTCAGGACTCTGCATGGCCCAATTTTCTTCATTTTTAACTTGTTGTATGTTCCCCTGGGAACCTTTCTTTCCTCAGATGTGCCAGAACTAGATCTCCAACTTCGAATTGAAGCTGTCTCCTATGTTGATCCGCCCTGCGCTTATATTCCTGGTTTGATTCCAGCAATCGTTGCTTCACCCTGCTGTGAAGTTCTTCCATCGCCTCTGCGAATTCTTCAGCGCTTGCACTCTTTGTCATCATCTTTTCTGAATCCCTCAGCTTAGATACTCCTCTCGGCTGCCTGCCATATACAATCTCAAATGGACTTTTACCTGTGCTTCTGTTCACTGAATCGTTGTAAGAAAACTCTGCATGTGGCAACACGTTATCCCAGCTATTGTGGTGCTCTGTCACTAGGCTTCTGAGTAAATCTCCCAAACTTCGATTCACTACCTCTGTTTGCCCATCAATCTGAGGATGATAGGTAGAACTAAACATCAAGTTAGTTCCCATCTTCTTCTAGAGCGTCCTCCAGAAATGTCCAATGAATTTTGTATCCCTGTCCGATACTATGCTTATGGGTAACCCATGAAGTCTAACAATCTCCTTGAAGAACAAGTTTTTGATATGAGTCGCATCACTGGTCTTCTGGCATGGTATAAAATGTGTCATTTTAGAAAACCTGTCAACCACTACAAAGATCGAATCATGTCCTCTTTGCATCCTCGGCAATCCCAGTAGGAAATCCATGTTGATTTCATCCCACGGCCTTTCTGGTATGGGTAAGGATTGGTAGAATCCCACATTTTGTTTCCTGCCCTTCGAATGCTGGCAAATTCTGCACCTGCCAATGAACTTACTGACATATGTTCGCATCTTCGGCCAGAAGTATGCTTCTCTCAGCTTTGCAAATGTCTTGTCGTGACCAAAATGTCGTGCCAATCCACCACTATGCTTTTCTTTTAGCAAATTCTCCCTCATGGAGCAATTTGGAATGCATAATTGATTGCCTCTAAACAGCAGTCCATTTTGGATCATGTAATCCATCCACGGGCTTCTGTCTCTGAGAAATGGATTCTCAGTTGCCTCGTATGCCTCTGCAAAATCAGCATCACCTGCATACATGTCCTTAAGGTTTTCAAAACCCAATGTTTTGAATCGAAACTCCTGCAGGAACAAACACTTCCTGCTCAAAGCATCAACCACTTTGTTAACAGTCCCTGAAATGTGTTTAATTACAAATGTAAAATTCTGCATATACTCTACCCATTTAGCATGTTTCTGATTCAGCTTCTCCTACTGAGTCACAAACTGTAATGCATGATTATCAATATACAATACAAACTCCTTTGGGATCAAGTAATGCCTCCACTTCTTCAACGCCTGTATGATAGCATAAAATTCTTTATCATACGTTGAGTACTTCACTTTTGCCTCATTCAACTTCTCGCTGAAATATGCAATTGGTCTGTCCTCCTGGCTCAAGACCGCTCCTATGGCAAAGCCACTTGCATCACATTTCACCTGGAAAACTTTCAAAAAATCTAGCAACACCAAAACCGGTTGTTCGGTGATCTTTCGCTTCAACAGATTGAAGATTTTCTCTGCCGCTTCAGTCCAATGAAAATATTTATGTCTTTTCTTGACTGTGTCCATCATTGCTGCGCTAAGTCCACTGAAATTCCTAATGAATTTTCGGTAGAAACTTGCCAATCCGTGGAAACTTCTCACCTCGAAAACATTTCTCGGTGATGGCCAATTTTTAATTACCTCCACTTTACTTGGATC
The DNA here is from genome assembly GCA_010110895.2 of Picea sitchensis. NCBI lineage: Eukaryota > Viridiplantae > Streptophyta > Pinopsida > Pinales > Pinaceae > Picea > Picea sitchensis. Next base: position 721,960 of record SNQJ01S0008316.1, on the reverse strand, counting down.
CATCTTCAATTCATTTGCCGATATGACAAACCCCAAGTAAATGAGTTCTTTCTTCATAAATGAAGACCTCCTCATGTTAATCAACAGCTTCTCTTGTTGTAGCTTCTTCATTACTGCAGCTAAATGCTTCAGATGCTCTTCTTTTGTTTTGCTGAAAATCAATATGTCATATAGATAAACAATGACAAACTTACCAATGAATTCTTTCAGCACTTCATTCATCAGCCTCATGAATGTACTTGGCGCATTCGTCAAACCAAACGGCATGACTAGCCATTCATACAACCCTTCATTGGTTTTGAAGGCTGTCTTAAACTCATCGCCTTTTCTCATGTGAATCTGATGATATCCGCTTTTCAAATCTATCTTTGAAAAATATTTTGCCCCACTCAGGCAATCCATCAGATCATCCATCCATGGAAATGGAAACCTATACCTGATGGTTATCTTGTTAATGGATCTGGAATCAGTGCACATACTCCATCCTCCATCTTTCTTCAAACTTAGTACCGTTGGAACAGCACATAGACTTAAACTTTCCCTGACGAGTCCTTTATCCAATAATTCCTGCACCTGCCTTTTGACTTCTTCATTTTCCTGTGGCGTCAACCTGTACGCTGCTTTGTTCGGCAAACTGGCCCCTGGTATGAGATCTATATGATGGCTCACACTCCTCATCGGAGGCAACGAATGAGGTAATTCGTCTACCACAATATCAGCGAACTCTTCCAACAGTTCATGAATTTCCTCGGGCAGATCATCCACTCGTGTGCTGGTCAAAACAACTTTCGGTTTCCTGACCACAAAGAGTTGTGGATCTTCCTTCTTATTTACTTCTGCCAGAAGTTCCTTCCCACTCATGAGAAGTATCCTGTTGTTCACTTCCGGTTTCACCTCCTTATCTTTTATCGGAAGTAACATATGTGTTCTCCCGTTCTTCTCTAAAGTATACATATTCATCTTCCCATCATGAATTACGTTTCTGTCATATTGCCAAGGTCTGCCTAGCAATAAGTGACACACATCCATAGGAATAACATCACAGAGTATTTTATCATTATATCCTCCTATATTGATGTCCACTAAGCACTGTTTAGTGACACTCACCTAATGTCCCTTCTGTAGCCATGATACTTTATATGGACTCGGGTGATCAGTCATCTCCAGTTCTAGTTTCTCCACCATCTCGGTTGAAACAAGATTGTCGGTGCTTCCGCTGTCAACAATGACCTTGCACTTCCTGTCTTTGGTCTTGCATGCAGTTCTAAATAGTCTGCTTCTCTGAGTTGTGTCCTCCACCTCCTTCTCGGGTGTTACGATAACTTTTCGCATCATCAAAGACCTTCTGTCTTCTATGTCTTCTGCTTCAACAGCTCGCCTCTGTGCCTCGGCGATGTGAGCTTCACCTCCATCTTTCTTTCTATCTGGACAGTCAACTGTCTTGTGTCCATTCTTCCCACATGTGTAGCATGTGATGATTCCTCCTCTGCCTCTTCCTCTACCTCTGGTACGAGGAAAAGTATTAACATCAGCGTATCCTCCGCTCTGTTCTGTCTGTTGCCTTTGTTGTTCAGCGTGATGGCCTCGCTGAGAACTTCCACCTCTTTCCATTCTGTTCTGAGGCTTCTTCCAGTCATCCTTAGATTTATGGAACCTATCTTGAGCAACTGATTTTCCTCTTGGTTAGCTCTTACCTCTGCCCCGTTGTGCTGGCTTACGGCTTAGCTTCTCTTCAGCCTTCAGCGCCATCTGATACGCATCCTCAACCGTTCTGACGGTTTTCATACTCATCTCATCTTGGATATCGTATCTTAAGCCATTCATATACCTGGCTACTTTTTCATCATCACTCTCCCGATGACCTGCTCTGATATTGAGCTTGTAAAATTCTTCGGTATACTCCTTTACCATCATCAAATTCTGTCTCAGGTTCTGCATTCTCCTGAACAGGGTGATCTGATAATCCCTTGGGATGAACTTTACCTCCATCTTCGCAATCATTCGATCCCAGCTTTTGATATTTTTCTTGCCTTTGGAACGTCTATCAGCCTGAAGCTCGTCCCACCATAATGTTGTGTGTCCTTTCAATTTCGTGACAGCATGCCTTACCTTTTTATCCTCTTCGATATCCTCATAATCGAAGTAGGTGTCAAGAGATCTAATCCAGTCCAACAGCTCTTCTGCATCGAGACTTCCTTCATAGACTGGAATGTTCATTTTTTTCTTTGAACTCATCCGAGCGATAGCCTTGATTAACCGCTCATTAGCTGCATCTTCAGCTACAACTTATTCTTGTTGTTCAACTTCATCTTCGCCCTCAGAGTCGCTTAGATCTCCAGCATTTGTTGTGCGTCTCTGCGATGCTTCCATGTCTTCCAATCTCGCTCTGAGATTGTGTATCTGTCTCTCCATCTCTGGATTCCCTGCCGGCCTACCTCTTCTTCGCACATCCCTATCCTCTGGATCAGGCGATTTCCTTTCCCTTCGGGGCGGCATGATGAAATCTTCTCTTTTCTCCTTTGCTACAGAAAAAAGAGAGAATTCCTTTCTCTGATACGACTTGATGCAACACGCACACCACTTGGCACGCCCGCGATCACCAGGACCTTCTTATTCTCTGGCCCAAAGAGCTAAAATTGCTTCTTCCAATCCCTTTCGAGACTTTATCACCCACAGGATGCTCTTTGTGTGATCTCCCTTCTTGAAATTGGGAAATCAGGTTTCGTGTTATCGCGAAACTCCTGGGCACATTCCTCATGCTATCCAAAATCCCGAAGCCCGATGGGTCTCAATGTTGATGCTTCTTCGTTCCCGTCAGGGATTTCCCTATCGAGAAATCGGCATATGCGATGTCGCGTTTCACTAGCACCACGAATCTTCGAACCCCGATTCGCGATGGCGCCTCTCTCTCTCCCCAGCTCCTTCAGGTTATCCCCTTCCGCATATGACCTGTCGTTCCACGGAATCACGACTTGCTCCCCGTTGAAGTTTCAGACTTCGTGGTTTTGATATGCGTAGAACCTACGCTCCCGGAAACTCTGAGATGCCGAACCACGATACATGTGCAGTCTCTCTCCCCCATGTCACCGCTCCTTTCTCCGCTTATCGGGGATCGCAAAATCACGATTCCTATTTCAGCAATTCATTTGTGAGCAAGAACCCCGAATTTTCAAACCCGACTCCTCGGGATCTCACGCCATGTGTCCTTGCTGCCATCAATGGTTCTGATCCTCTTGGGAAATCGCGGATTGCGATTTCAATATGCTCGATCCTCTTGTCTACGGAAATCCCGATGACCTTGATGTCCCGATGACTCCTTGGGTTCTTCCTCCAATCTGGGAACTTAACCCCTGCGCAACTTTCCAGATATCTGACGGCTGATGGGATTTCGCTGATTTCTTCTGCGAGCGTTGACCATCGATTTCTCCTCCTTGAGATTTTCTCTGAAATGGCTAAGTATTTCTTCTCCATATTTACCCTTCTAACCTGTGCCTGCAAACCTTTCTTGATCCTTCTTCGTTCAAACCTCTGCATTCCCTTTCAACGATATTACAAAGGTGTTGAACCTCCTGAGCTTTTCCACTGTGATTCTTTCAGATGGATTCGTGCGCATTCCTTGCACTCGACGTTCAACTACTTCTCAAGAGTTGAATCCTCTCGACTCTGTTCACTTTCTGCAGCAACAGTCTTCAACCTCCTCTGCTCATATTAACAACTGAGAATTCTTCTTCTGCCTGCACACTCCTTGCACGGCTTCCACAACCCAAATCAACTTCTGGGCGAATGAGAACAAAATTTAACTACTTAGCCTTCATCGACGCACTCCTTGCAGATGAATTCGACTGCACTCTTTGCAGGAACCTCCTGGCTCAGATAGAGAAACAATTGAAACTCATTCTCTCTCCCTTTAAGACTTCAATTGAAACATGAAATCACATGCACAGCATATATAAAGAAAATGCATACAAAGAACAAGCATTCATGAGAACATAAACAAGATACACAGAGAAACAACACCAGCCATGAGTTGAATCAAAGACTCTCTTATATTAATTCAAATATGTACATGGGTGTTCTTCATACAATTCTCTGCTTGCTCTCTCTTCTGAATGCTTGATTCTGAATAATGTTACAATGTACAAGTGAGGGTGTCTATATCCGTTTTCCCTCTCAGACTCTAAAACTGTCTAATCTAGACTTAAACATCTATCTACCTGCATTAAATCTATTAAATGCCTCCTATCTATTTCAGACAAGAGCATATGGCTCGAGGTCTGATACAACATATAAAATTTTCTTTCATAAATGCATCATTTATACATTGGTGCATCCTCTTGACTGAAAATTCAAAAACTTTCTGCTGGTTTGTCCAACTGTTCATTGCCTTCCGTGCTGGCTCGCTTGTTGTGGGCGATGCTCCTGCATCACGAAGGCTATCCATGGGCATGGAAAATGGTAGTCAACCCCGATCAACCATAGTCAACCATGGTGATGATCAATCATATCAAACCACGATGAAGATCAAGCATGATCAACCATAATGGTCTATTGATTAATACATTCATACATAAATACATTAATGTATTAAAATATTAATGTATTAATTATTCAATACATTATTGCAATGTTTAAATTTAAGTATTAATACATTAATAATAATAAATAAAGTATAGATTTAATGTTTAATACTTTCTTAATTTATTAGTGTATTTTTAATGTATTACATAGTATATTATATTAATGATTATTGTATTAATGAATATTCTATTAATGTAGTTATTGTATTATTAAGATATTTATTAATTAACATGGTACATTGATGTGTTGATAGTTTAGTTCTTACATTACATTAAAATATTAATTAATTAATACTTTTATATTTTAACAAATTAGTACTTTAATACTTTTCCAAATATTATTAATTTATTATTGTATTTTTAATGGATTACTTTATTAATATAGCATATTGTATTAATGTATTAGTGATTATTGCATTAATGAATATATTCATGAGTATTTTAATAATGTATTGATACTTTATTGTAAAAGTGTAATAAATTTTTTATATTTATGTAATAATGTTATAAAGTAGTTTTAATATATTTTTATTTTATTAATGTTATTAATAATTTATCACTTACATAATATTATTATTATTTTAATGTATTAATGTAAGTTATTAATATTTTCATATGTTTTAAATGTATTTATATTGGAGTTGCGTTGGGTACGCAGGTCGCAGGTCAGCGAATGACTTAGCGGACAGAATCGTCAATGAGGGGGTTAGCAAGGAAGGACCAAAACTAGACACTACCTGGATCAACATTCTAAATGGACAATTCAGAATAGACTGCATCCAACTACCGACAAAAGATCGTGACGACAGTTTAATCAAGGAAGGTCACATTGAGGAGGGCAGCGCAAGGCCTAATGGAAGGCACGAAGGACCGAGGAAGGATATAACTGCCCAACACTCGACCACTAATTATAGTGTAGGATCAAATTATACAACACACAAGGGTATGACAACAAGGTCATGTCAACAATAAGAATTGTGGGGAAAGACTGTGGGAAAGTATAGATGACAGACGATAGGAATCGAATGACGTAAGGCAAGAGGGATTGACATGGACCAGTATCGATACACCACGCCAAAGAATAGGTACAAGGAGTAGCACAGTAGGATATCAAGCGAGTATGGGCAAGGGCCCGCACAAGGATAATGGTTGATTCATCATGATCATACGTACCGTGATGGGAAAAAAGGATGGGAAGGTTCACCTCTACGAGCAGACCATGATTGGAAGGATGATCCCACAACAAGGAAAGTTCAATAAGAGCAGAAATAGTAGAAATAGATGCAAACAGGAAGAGTGCAATTTCAAGGGCTACCACAGATACAAGGGTAGGGAAAGGAGGAACCCCTGTGTAGACAGGAACAGGTTGAGAATCCAGCAAAGGAGTTGCCATAGGCCAGACAGGATGGTGCAAATGAAGCGAACACACAGCAAAAGAAACCCCCTGGGGAAGGAAAATCTGAACAGTCATCGGCGGGTCTCAAGGATGGAGCAGGCGGAAAAATACATGGAGGGAACCTTTCATACTCTGGTTGCACCGAAAGGAAAAGCGACCATTACTCGGTGGGAAAAGGAAATCAAAGAAAAATGCAATGGAAAAGCATGGGATGTTATGACTCAGGAAGCGGATTGGGTAATTGATTTGGGAGCCATGCAGCCCAGGGAAACCCTCTACCACAAAATAGTGGAGATGGCGTGGATAACAAAGATGATGGTCAGCAAAGTGAGCTTGGAAATGGAAGACGCTAGACTGGAGGACAACAAGGAACACAAGAAACTGTTGAATGAAATTTTGAGTCACCTCAGTAGTCTGGAAACCATTACCAAACTGCTAGCTGAGGTCGAGAAGGACCAGAAAGCCAAGATGGAGCGGTTGGCTTCTCAATTCCACCTCTACCTGCGCTACGTCCATCACATGGACATCACTCCAGCCGACGGAAAATGAGCTCTAGCACATATCAGAAAGACCCGCACGATCTCCCAGAAGGAGGAGAACAAGGGCCAGGCGGATGAAGGAAAGAAACACATCATTGTCCTAGACTAGTGTCTGGTTAGTCTATTGTCAAGTCAATCTGGTCAGTCTTGGGTTAGTCTCAGCTTATGTTTTTTCATGTCTGTTGTGCTTATCTTTTCAAAAACTAGATATGGTAAGACTGGGTTGGTTTCCCACGGTGGTAGTCCCACCCCTTGTTTATTTCAGAAAATGAAACTTGGGAACCTCTGATCTGGTTTCTTTTTTGGCAGACCAAGGAGTCCCCTTTTTTTGTATCATAACCCTCCTTTAGTAATACAGGCTCTTACACTCACTTATATATATATATATATATATATTATTATTATTATTATTAATGTATTAATACTTTAACAATTTTTTACTTAACATTGTATTAATGTAGTTATTAATTAATATGTTTGATTAATATATTACATTATACATACTTTAATTTATACTTTAACACGTTAATGTTTTAATTATTTAATACATTCATACTTTAACACATTAATGTATTTGTTTATTAATACATTAATGTATTATTTAATTAATACATGAATATTTAGTACATATTATCACATCAATTTATTAATATTTTAATACTTAAATATATTAAAATATTATTAATAAATTTTCACTTAATATAATAATAATATATTTTTAAGGTCAGAGTCAAGCCATACCAAATTGGTGTATGAGGCCCCCTTGTTTGTGGGACAAGGGACCCCCACCGCCTAGCTAATTGACTGGTAAAGTCTACCCTACCCCCCTCTGGATTTCAACTTGTGACCTCTTAAGATGTATTAATACTTTAATTTAATTATCTAAATATATATTAGTAATGTATTAGTAATAATTCAATATATTATTATATTTCTAAATACTTTAATGTTGGGTTAATATATAAATGATTTATTAATATATTAATTACTTAATTAACAATTTAATGATTAATGTAATAATATATTATTAATAATTAATTATAATGCATTACATTATACATTAATGTTTAATGTTTAATACTTTAATTTATATATTATATTAATATTTTAATGTTGGGTTAATATATAAATGCTTTATTATTGTATTAATTACTTAACTAACAATTTAATGATTAATGTAATAATATATTATTAATAATTAATTATAATGCATTATATTATACATTAATGTTTAATACTTTAATTTATAGATTATATTAATATTTTAATTATTTAATAGTTTTATAAATTTATCAATTATTATTTTTTATAATAATTTATATATAGTTAATGTAATATTTTAATTAAAAAATTAATATTTTTATTATTTTTTATAATAATTTATATATAGTTAATGTAATATTTTAATTAAAAAAATAATATTTTATTAAATTAATGTATGATGATGATGATGATGATGATGATGATGATGATGATGATGATGATGATGATGATGATGATGATGATGATGATGATGATG
>SNQJ01S0008316.1:681390-699280 GCA_010110895.2 Picea sitchensis | reverse complement strand
CCCTAGGAGATGAAGCACCAAAAGTCATGTGGGCCCCATTTGGGTAAGTTAGTACATCAACTTCCCGGGGTCATAACTTTTGCATACGATATTCGTTTAGGGCGCACGATAGCTCGTTGAAAAGATCTATCTGAGGCCTACAAAGCTCGAGACAAAATAGCATCGCATCGTAGATGTTATTTTGCAAGAGCAACATACCCAAAAAAACATCATTTAGGGCCTCAAAATGGCCCCGGAAGTTCAGGACCCGAAAAAAAAAACTGCTAAAAATAGTAAATTGCCAGAAAGTCATTTTGAGCCATTTGAAAAAGGTGGGTGGCCACCGATATCCACTTGGATCATTGAGAGCCCATTGTCTATCATCTCAGTTCGGGACAACAGGTTCCTAGGTACATTTTGGTCTAGCCTCTAGTCGATGTTGGACACCAAGCTCACCAAGTCCACAGCTTTCCATCTGCAAACAGATGGCCAGACATAGGTCCTCAACTGGATGATCATACACATTCTGCACATGTACAACTCAAAGCGTCCATGCACATGGGATGAGAGCCTCCCCTATGTACAACACTGCTACAACCAGGCTCTCCATAGCTCAACCAACCACACCCCCTTTCAGGTGGGCTTGGGATTCCAGCCACTATGTCCCATTGACGTAGCCATGCCATTTGTGGCTACTCAGGAAGATTTAGCTCATGTCCAGTCTGAGGCTGACAAGGAAAACAGTTTTATTGAGCGCATTCAACACATCTGCCAATAGGTTCATGACATCTTGGACAAATCCAATGCTAAGTACAAGAAGCAATATGATCAACATTGGGTTCCACACAACTTCCAGGAGGGCGACAAAGTGTGGCTACATTTGCAAAAGGAGCACCTCGCTAGAACCCACCGCAAGCTTCACCCACTTCAATATGGGTCATTCACCATCACTAAGTATATAGGGGACAATGCCTTTGAGCTCAACATTCCACCATTCCTTGGTCTGCACCCTGTGTTCAATGTGGACCACCTTCGGCCCTACTTTCCACCTCTACTAGACACATCCAACATGGAAAAACTACTCACACCAACAGAGTTAAATCCAGACTACATGGAACAAGCCATAACTGATGAGATCATGGATACATAGATCAAGCACACCTGGAAACAAAATATACTGCTATATCGAGTTTTCAAATAAGGCCAACTCCTTCACCAAGGCAAGTGGCTCACCAGGGACCAAGTTCAACAGAAGTTCCCTCATCTCATGGAGAAACTCAACGCAATGGGGACCATTGCTTCATAAGGGGGTAGGAATGATTCAGGTGGATATTGTTGGCCACCCACCTATTCCACTTGGACCCCCACCATTGCTTCTTTCAGTTTTTCAGTTTCCGCACAATTTACTATTTTTAGGAGTTTTTCGGGTCTTGAACTTCCAGAGCTGTTTTGAGGCCGTAAACGACATTTTTGAGAAAACAGGGAGCAACATAGAATGAAGTTCAATGTTTCTCACCCAAAATTTGTAGTCCTCGGATAGATATTTCTAACAAGGTATTGAGTGCATCAAACGGAGATTGTATGCCAAAGTTACGTCCTGAGGAAGTCGATGTACCAATTTACCCAAAAGGGGCCCATAATCTTGGTGTTTCATCTCCTAGGGTTAGGTCTTTGGATGTTTAGGGTTTTCCATTATTTCTCAATAATAATAGGCTTTCGAGCCTCATTGTAAGAAAGTCCAGAGGCCAGTAGCCGCCACATCTCTTCTCAGAGATAAGCTACCAGTGCCCTAGCTAGTTTATTTCTATTCTATCTATAAGCATATTTCAGTCATTTGTTATTAATGAAATAAAGTCTTATTTACGCTGCATCTCTGCGTTTATGTGTATTTCGGTATTTCATTGTGTTCCTACATAAATTCGGATCAACTACAAAAAAAATTGTCCCACCCTCGATATTTCCCTTTTGATATGACTTTGACATGTTTATTAGATATGCTTTCTAATTCCCAACCACTAGAACATTTTGTATGACATTATGTGCTAGATATTGATGCAAACAATGAAAGGCATTATGATTTCCACCTATAAGTGCATTGAGAATGGAAAGGAAAATGTATAGTCTTAGAGATTGTACATCAAACTCTATTGCAACCAAGTAGCAAAGTGTATTGAACATACTCTCACGACAACTAGTTGTACTACTTGTTGCTATGTCCAATCCATGAGTATGTATGTTATGCATGATATGTTTCCAATGGAATTGAAGGTCTTTGCACATGAGTGACAAGTAAGTATTATAGCTTCCAAAATTGCATATGAATGATATTTTATAGATTAATGGTTCGTAATGACCACCAAGAGAATTAGTGTCATGGAACAAGATGCAATACACATCTACATTTGCATTTGCATTTTTATTAAATAGCAAGTACTTTCTCTTCATAAGCAAGATGTTGAATATATATATATATATATCCTTATTCATTTGGCACAACAATAAATATCTCTCTGTAGGATTAGTAAATACATGTTTGTAAGAAGTGTCAAATGCACATTACCAGCCTATCGGGAAATCGATTGGGCAATTATCGCCCCTCCAACACATTGTTTATGTAATTCCAACAAGCGATACATGATCACAGAGCTCCAACATATCGGATCACACTGGAGAGAGACAAGATCTTATATCAGCTCAGGAACTAATAGTTATATCAATAGTATCTCTTGGCAGCTACTAATAAGATCTTTTTAGATTATTTTGATTTGGGTAGAAACTTGTAAAAATACCAAAATATTTATTTAAAAAAATATATATCAACTTTTTTTCCAAACTTTTAAAAATACAAAAATATCTTTAAAACTATACATATCTTGGAATTCATCAGTTTGAAAATTATTGATTTTCCATCTCTTGAAAGACTATCTGAATAAATCCACAACTAGATATCCACATATACGTGATCGTTTATAGAAACGTGAAGATGGTGAAAAGAGGTTACGTCCAATCCCTTTCTGTAAAAATATTCACTGGTTCATATCTCTGGCCGCTTTTATATCTTACATCTTCAATAAGGATCAACGAAGCACCCAGGGTTATTTAAATCTTCAACAACCTCTTGGACGAGCCTAATTGAGAAGGTAATTAGTCTTAAACGATTATAGCGTGATTAGTCTTAAACGGAGAAGGTAATTCCTGACTATAATCAACGGAGATTTTTTATAATGCCGAGAGCAAGCCTGGAATTTGACCTCTTACAGGACATTTTTTTTTCATTTTAAGACGTATTTTTATAGTTAGATATCAAATCTGCAGCTCAACATTTACGGGCATGTAAAATCGGAACCTCAATTCTAAGTTTTACCGGATAAGGTATCCGTCATATAATTTCGGATAGATATTTATTTTAATTAAGTAAGCTACAAATTTGTAGTTCTAAGAGTAAATGAAACAGTTAATTTTTTATGTTTAGTCTCTTTACACTTCACTAAATTTACTTAAAGGTTAGATGTAAAATTTGGGCTCTGCCACTATGCCACTATTGTCATTATTATTGACTTGTAATTTGCAACGAATTTGGTAGAAATGCTTTAGCTATGCTTTTATTTCCTCACAAAACAAATGATATTTCTTTTTTTAAGTTCCAAAAGTAAGATATGTATAACATGAAAAAAAAAATATACACCCATAAATCTGTCAAAAACATAAAATGACAAACATAAAAACCAAATAACCTTCACCAAATTTTCAATTTGAAATTCCAAACCTGGCCGACAAGCGTTGCCTTATTTTTACCTCGGTTCCAAAATGCCTGATGAAGGATCAGCAGCTGCAGAATGGTTAGAAGGTGTCGTAGATGTTGCTGCACTACCAGGACCTTTCACTCGGTCCTGGTAGCATCGACACCACCCTTGTTTGTGAGCATCGACACCACCCGGGACATTGAAGGCCGCAACGCTGCAACTGCTTGTGTGCACATGAGGCCGATCTTAATCACTCTAATCCTTCTAATCGAAATTATATTTTTTTAATATTAAAATAACACTTGAGTGAGTGGATAGGATAACATCCATTCCACAACTACACAAACTAAAGTCATAAATATTCATTTAACATTAAATTATATTTTCTTAATATTTTAAAATTTAATGTTATAGAAATTTTGACTTTTGACTATAGTTATATATTAATATAATTATATTATTGTAACCGCCGCCCTTTTCCCCTCTTGATTTCCTATTATATGGGGCTGACTATAAATTTTAACCTTCTCCAAAGTTTTACCTTAGTTAAATTTTTTTGGATTTTTACCTGAGCAGAGTGTAAATTTTAGCCTTGCTCCATAATTAAGTGCATGTACGTGGGATCTTAGTTAAAAAAATTTTGGATTTTTCCCTTAGTAAACTGTAAATTTTAGCCTTGTTCCACGACTAACTGCACCTGGGATCCACACAATTCTCTTAGCAACTGTTTGTTCTCTTAGCAACTCTTTGTTGGAAAGTAAGTCATCTCATGGGAATGACAAAGAATAACACGCAATTAGGGTTGCACGATTAACTGCACGTGGGACCCACACAACTCTCTTAGCAACTGTTTGTTGGAAAGTAACACATCTCAAGGGAATGACAAAGCACAAACACTCAATTAGGGTTGCATGACTAAGGGCACGTGGAAGCTGTGATTATCACGTGGCAAATTCTCGATAGCGCACATAAGAATGGTTATGAACAAATGTTGGGGACAGGTTTGTAATTGTGAGGAAAATATATATGTGTGAATATATCTCATGATTGTTTTAATGGGAAGTAATGCAATCTTCGCTAAAGGGTCGAGGACAATTACAAAGATGTTTTACATGTCAAGGAACTCATGACTATTGAAAGTATTCATGCGTATAACCTGTGTGACTGTTTAAGAAGTATATGTGCAAATCTCATGGCAGTTTCACTAAAAGCTACGACATTGACAACAAATATGTTTTTTTTGTGTGTGTGCAGACCTTGTGATTACCATCTAGAGATGAGCGCAACTTCATCATACAGGGTCAATAATTGGACCTGAGTGGTACTACCATACTTTTTATTGCATCTAGTATTTGCTTTGTTTCAACTATTGATGCATACGTAGTACTAATGTGTGACATATTTTCTATGTAGATGTGGGGTCAAGGGAGCAAGGGGCAATTGCAGCAGCTAACCCGGTAAGCCATGAGGGAGTAGGTCAATGACAAGGTCGCCATGATGATGAGGTAGGGCCTACAACACAAAGGCTCGAGTTTGATTCAGAATTGGAGGGTGAGAGGTAGCTTACAATAGAGCTCTAAGCACAAATCATCAATCTAAGGTGACAACTTGATGTGGTGCTACAAAGTGTCCCTCAAGCAAGATGGGTTGACCTATGCGATGATATTATTGATGCTTGCATAGGGATATTGATAAAGTGGCACCTAATTATGCAAAGGGATGCGATCTCTAGAGCTATGGTAAGGGGCAGAGAGGAGTCCCTGCGGATGGTGTTAGAGGGGAACCCTCAATTGGAGCAATTGAGGAGGATTGTTAGGGCTAACATCCATCCCACAACTACACAAACTAAATTCATAAATATTCGTTTAACATTAAATTATATTTTTTTAATATTAAAATTTAATCTTATAGAAATTTTGACTTTTGACTATAATGATATATTAATATACTTATATTATTGTACCCGCCGCCCCTTTCCCCTCTTGAATTCCTATTATATGTAGCTGACTATAAATTTTATCCTTCTCCAAAGTTTTACCTTAGTTAAATTTTTTTGAATTTTTACCAAAGTAGACTGTAAATTTTAGCCTTGCTCCACGATTAACTGCACGTACGTGGGATCTTAGTTAAAAAAAAATTGGATTTTTACCTTAGTCGACCGTAAATTTTAGCCTTGTTCCATGACTAACTGCACTTGGGATCCACACAATTCTGTTAGCAACTGTTTGTTGGAAAGTAAGTCATCTCATGTGAATGACAAAGCACAAACACACAATTAGGGTTGCACGATTAACTGCACGTGGGACCCACACAACTCTCTTAGCAACTGTTTGTTGGAAAGTAACACATTTCAAGGGAATGACAAAACACAAAGACGCAATTAGGGTTGCACGACTAAGGGCACGTGGAAGCTGTGATTATCACGTGGAAAATTCTCGATAGCACACATAAGAATGGTTATGAACAAATGTTGGGGACAGGTTTGTAATTGTGAGGAAAATATATATGTGCGAAGATATCTCATGATTGTTTTAATGGGAAGTCATGCAATGTTCGTTGAAGGGTTGAGGACAATCACAAAGATGTTTTACACATCAAGGAACTCGTGACTATTGAAATTATTCATGCGTATAACCTGTGTGATTGTTTAAGAAGTATATGTGCAAATCTCATGGCAGTTTGACTAAAATCTAGGATATTGACAACAAATATGTTTTTTTGTGTGTGTGCAGACCTTGTGATTACCATCTAGAGATGAGCGCAACTTCATCATATGGGGCCAATAATTGGACCTGAGTGGTACTACCATACTTTTTATTGCATCTAGTATTTGCTTTGTTTCAACTATTGATGCATACGTAGTACTAATGTGTGACATATTTTCTATGTAGATGTGGGGTCAAGGGAGCAAGGGGAAATTGCAGCAACTAACCCAGTATGCCATGAGGGAGTAGGTCAATGACAAGGTCACCATGATGATGAGGTAGGGCCTACAACACAAAGGCTCGAGTTTGATTCAGAATTGGAGGGTGAGAGGTGGCTTACAATAGAGCTCTAAGCACAAATCATCAATCTAAGGTGACAACTTGATGTGGTGTTACAAAGTGTCCCTCAAGCAAGATGGGTTGACCTATGTGATGATATTATTGATGCTTGCATAGGGATATTGATAAAGTGGCACCTAATTATGCAGAGGGATGTGATCTCTAGAGCTATGGCTAGGGGCAGAGAGGAGTCCTCATGGATGGTGTTGGAGGGGAACCCTCAATTGGAGGAGGATTGTTAGGGATACAAGACCCTCCATCCTAGTGGTGTATATATTTATTTTTTATGGGTGTGGACCAATTTTCTATGTTATGTATTTTTTGGTGATGTAGCCCAATGATGGCCGACTTTAGATGTGCATATATTTTTTGAAATTGAAATATGTGTGTGTGTGTGTGTGCGCGCATACATATATAGATATGTAGATGTGTACAAGGTTTAATCTTGATGTTGGTAGGTATTGATGGGTTTATATTTTGTGATGTTTTTTTTATAATTTTTGCATGTATGATGATGCTTATCATGTGATGATAAATGATAAATGTAAATTCTTTGGTTTTTTTTTGTGAATGATGAGAAAATGTTGTGTTAATATGATAAATGCCCATCTAAGATTTCAATCCCAATGTCATCTAGAGATTGATTTAGACTCCTAGGAATATATATTAATGTGATGGGTTCAAAATTCCTTGGCAGGTGGTAACTAGATATCCACATGTACATGATCATTCATAGAAACATGAAGATGATGAATAGAGGTTACCTTCATAACGATGATGAACAGAGGTTACCTCCAATCCATTTCTATAAAAATATTCACTAGTTTATATCCCTCACCATTTTTATTTCTTACATCTTCAATAATAAAGTTTACTTGAAGCAACAATATTTAAATTTGGGATCAATGAATCACCTAGAGTTATTTAAATCTTCAACAACCTCTTCGACGAGACTAATTGTGTAATAATAGTAACAAGGATTAGAGCTTGATTAGTGTATTAAATGGAGAAGGTAATGCCCGACTATAATCAACAGAGATTTCTTATGATACCCAGAGACATTGCCTCATTTTTACCTCGGTTCCAGAATGCCTCATGAAGGATCAACAGTTGGAGAATGGTTATCAAAAGGTTTTGTAGAACTTGTTGCACTAATTGATGTTTTTTCACTGTCAATAACTCTACAACCTTTAACTCGGTTCGATGTGCCCTCACTATCAAGATCTATGAAAGTGGATGTTGTGGGCAAAGGAAGATGTTCTCGCTCATTTGTGGGCATCCACACCACCCGGGGCATTGAAGGTTGCACAATTGATCCATAATTAAGCAGATAGGCCTAAACCTATAGAAAATGGCGAGAATTAATAGGAATTTAATCTGATATGATTTAATATGCTCAAAATATTCTTAGTCGTCACAATAAATGAAAGGATTTAATTTGAAGCATTAACTTACGTTCATGACAAAAGATGTATGTTTTTCATTAAAATGAGTGTTTAAGGAGATTAGAATAAAAATGATGATTTACTAAGTGTTTTACTAAGTTTAGTTTTTTTACTACTATTTGTTTTCCCTCCATTTAGGTTTTTTTACTTGTTTTTTTACATTTAGGTTTTTTACAGCTTCCCTTTTTACCAGTGGATGAGTTGAGCACAGCGGTCGGATCCACCTTCAACCAGCTATGGGTGCATTTTTACTCTACAGGAACGTGTATTTTACCTATTCTTATCCCCAATCCCATGTTTCCACCTTTTTTCATCGTGGAACTCTTTCTATATGTATGTAAACCAAAATTTATCTGTAGGTATGTGAAAAGTCTGTAAATGGAAACAACCTATAGGTATGTGAGAAGTCTGGAAAAATTCCTTCATTATAAAATTACAATTTTACTTCACCTCACTGTTAGTGTTCCTCATCTATTGTTCCCAGGGTATTCATCTAATTGATCGATTGAGGCATGTGTTCTTATCCAGTGGAGGTGAGGTGTAAGAATGCATCCTCCCAAGGTAGTCTACATTCCTTGTCTTTGGTTACATCTACCAGTTTCCATGTCTGATTGTCCTCTATACATTTAATTTATTTATCCATGGCTTGTGCCCATAAATCATCCTTGACATCTTATTAAAAGGTTAATGGATCATCCATTTGTGAAAACAGAGTAAAAAATTAAAATGAATTTGTTGTGTCAACGTTATACATGTTGTGCAAACTTCTTGTATTTCTTGGTAACAGAGTTGATAATGTTGGATATGGAGTTGTATAACCACTTGGACTCGTTGTTGAAGTTTTTTGTGCTCTAGGTGTGGATTGTGCACCTGCAGATCTCACTCGAGTAGTTTGAGCTGGGATTTGTGTCGCAGTTCCAAGAGTGGTAGGAACTGCGCAATGAATTATAATTGGTGTTTGAAACACTTCTTCCTCTATGTAATCATACCCAATAACATCAATGATTTTGATTGTCCTTTATATGCTTCCATCCCGTGCTTCATTCTCCACAAATTGAACATCGCAACTGATTATGACTTTTCTTTCAATAGGATCATACAGCCTGTATGTTTTTGTATCTTTAGAATACCCAACAAATACACATTTATGTCCTTTTTTATCTAGATTATTTCTCATCTCATCTAGAACATGGGTGTATGAAACATAACCAAAAAAAATTAAGTGCACCACATTATGCTTCATACATGTCCATGCTTCTTGAGGAACTTTGTTTTTCACACTTTTTGTTGGAAACTTGTTCGTGATGTATACTATAGTTGCTACTTCCTCAACCCAATACTCCCTTGAAAAATGTTTGGTTTCCAACATTCTGCATGCCATTTCCATGATGTTTTCATTCCTCCTCTCCGCGACACCATTCTTCTGTGTTGTATACCACATAGTGAATTGCTTGTAAATTCCATGAACTTTACAAAAGTTATGAAACTCTCTTGAAACATATTCACCTCCTATGTTCATTCTTAGAACCTTGATGTAGTGACCACTCTTCTTCTCTACAAGTGACTTGAATTGTTGAAAACAAGAAAAGACACCAGATTTATGTTTTAGGAAATAAAGCCATGTTTTTCTTGAGAAATAATCAGTGAATGTAAGAAAATATGTACTTCATCCTATAGATGGTGTTTTCATTGGTCCACAGATATCTGAATGTACAATTTCCAGTGGATATTTTCTCTATATGACTTTCCAACCAAAAATGACTCTCTATGTTGTCTTCCAAAGATGAAGCATTCACATATTCTTTCTGGTTTTTCAATCAATGGAAAACATTTCACCATATCCTTTGTATGTAGCAGCTTCATACCTCCAAAGTTTAAATGTCCAAATATGAAATTCCACAATTGAGAATCGTCCTACACTTCATATTGGAATGTTGTCTACATCTCTGCGCCAATTTCTCCTTCTTTTTCTTTAAAACTTTGCACACTAACTTTACCTTCCTTGGAACTGTGTGCACTTACTTCTTCTCCTTTTTATTTGAATGCAGTGGCAAACTGTGCATCTTTTTTTTATAGACAACTTGCGTTGTTTTTCTCTTCATGGTTGGCTTCAATGTCAATGGGAACATTCTATTACTTGTCATCTGAATTCTTGCAATAAGTTGATTGCTTGGATATCTATCCAAAATCACACAATGATTATCTTCCATTTAGATTATGTATCATTTCTGTAATAATTGTCTAGTGCTCATCAAATTATGTTTTAGGCCAGAAACATAATATACATCAGGCATAACTTTTTTCTCTCATTATTTAGTTAAAATGTTAATACTTCCTTTACCTAAGATAGTGACTTGGATATATGTTCCAAGTGTAACTTTAGTTTGGACTCACTTATCCAAAATAGAAAAAAAATCTAATTTTCTTGTCATGTGA
Organism: Picea sitchensis; assembly: GCA_010110895.2. NCBI lineage: Eukaryota > Viridiplantae > Streptophyta > Pinopsida > Pinales > Pinaceae > Picea > Picea sitchensis. Next base: position 688,633 of record SNQJ01S0008316.1, on the reverse strand, counting down.
TTACTGCAACCTGAATCTAGATACCATATGTCACAAGAATCTAGATACCATATGTCACAAGGACTTTCTTGAGAAACATTTCATTCAACTTGTGATATTATAGGCATTGCTTCAGCGCGTGCCATAAACATAGGACTAGAGGGACTATTTGTGTTGTTTGATTGATCTTTTCCTTGCTTGTTCTGATTATATTGTCTCTTCCTGCATTCATATGCATAATGCCCATATTGTTTATAGTAGTGGAACTGAATCTTTGATTGATCAAATCTATGATTACTTGGCTGACTATTATTTGGATTTTTTCCTCTTCCACCAGAATTTACAGGACTTCTATTGTGTCCACCTCTAGAATAACTCCTTCCTATGCTTCTAGAGTTAGCTCTCCCCCTTCCTCTTTCACGTCTTATAGATGACTACACAAAAAATGCATTTTCTAAAGACATATTTGACCTATTTAATATGTGTTCATGATTAATGAGGGAGGCTTGCAGTTTATCTAGGATAAACTGAATTAGGTCTTTGTTCTCTTCCAAAGTCACAACAAGGGTATCAAATTTAAGAGGAAGACTCCTAAGTACCTTTTCAACAACCTTCCTATTTTCTATGGTTTCTCCATGGAACTTAATTTGATTTATCACGACAATAACATGGGTATAAAAGGAATCTATTGAATCTATGTCTTCCATTGACAAAGTTTCAAAATCTCTTCTAAGAATTTGTAGTTTTGAAGTCTTGAATTTGTCCATACCTTCATAATAAGTTTTCAATATGTCCCATGCTTCCTTGTCTTGCTTTTCTATTGCAACTCTTGGGAGTATTATTTCATGCATGGCTTGATGTATGAAAAACATTGCCTTTCCATCCTTCTTCTTTTGATCTTTCTAAACATCCTTCTCGGCTTGTGTGAGTGCATTGTACACTTCCTAATCTATTGGTTCCACATAGCCATTATCAACTATCTCCCATACATCTGGATCTCGAAATAGTGCTTTCATGGTCAAGGACCATAGCTCATAATTTTTTCTTGTAAAAGTGGGAGGTTGCAGATTTGAAGTAGAAGCCATATTTTTCACTTTTCAACAAAGTTGTTTCTCTTGAAATTTACTCTGATAAAGTTTGCTCTAATAAAACATGCTATGATACTGGATCTCGGATTTACAACGCGCAGACAAACTCTACGCAATGCACGCAATGCAATTACAAAGACCGCACAATGCAATTCTTCATCACTAAACTCTCAAGACTTATCGCACAGTTCACAAACCACTCAATATACTGTGTGTTGTGATAAAAACACTTAATAAAATAATTTATTCACAGTGTGCTACTCTTTAACACACAAAATCACAAACAAAACTCATAAATACATCAACACACAAAACTTAATATATTATGAACCTAAGCATTGTGCATTATTGCAAAATACAAGACTATGTTGAGCTTCGGCTCATAGATAAAGACATAAACTTCCCGTAAAAGTAAAAATGACTCAAACAATTAAGATGACAATAAATTTTCACTCGCTGCATGACTGCATAATAAAAATCATCTCATTAAATATGCTCTTGCTAAAACTTCTCCTTGTCATGTTTGAGAGACTAACGTCTCTACTTTCCATGAGAGACGCATAAATCTCACAACTTGTAGTTAATATTTTCAATAAGGTGCACTTCTTTTGTATCCTTTCGAGGGCTTATGAGAATAATTTTAGATTCGATAGAGTCCTAGAATTCAAAGAATGGTGAGATGGGTGATTTGTCAAGGGGCATGGGTGGAGTTTGGTGTTGGATACACACTCCATAGACTAGGCTAGTTACTAGCGCAAGCATAACATGGTTCGAGCTGTCTACCAAAGTCAACTCCAAAATCATTTATTTTCATTGTTCATCTACTTTATTAATAAAAAAAATCAAATTCCATCGTACCTACCATGCATAAGCTTAATTACTTGTAAAGTGTAAGGTTAACATTAAAACAGAGTATTAAAACTTTTTACAGTTAACTTAAATGTTTAGGGTTATTTCTTAATTTTAAAATCTTTTCTATCTTAATAACTATTGAAGGGATGTTAGATGGTAGCATGATACTATTTTATATTCTCATGCTTTTTAGTTATGATGATTTTCATATTTGGATGTTTTTAGGTTGATCATTGGATATATGGTTCATTAAAATTCAAATTTTTATATGTATAAATTGGTTAGAAGATGTAAAATCTTAGTGATCATAAACCTACTTTAAAATTCTAATTCTAATTTTATCTATTTATTATAAAAGTGGTTAATATAGCTTATCATATATAATCACTTTTATAATGTGATTGTGTTAATTTGTAAAATTCTTATAATATGTTTTTTTATAATTGGATTTCTTGATAGTGAGAGTGCATAAAGTTTGAACAAAAGGTTTGTGAGTAAATGGACCATTGTATAGAGAGACCATAATAAGAGAGTGCATAAAGTTTAAAGGGAAGGTTGGTGAGTAAATGGAACATTGTATATAGAGGCCATTGTAGAACCTATTGATTCCTATAATTACCTATTAGTGGAGAGATGAAAGTCACCAAGTCATTATAACTGACATATTCCTCTAATTGGTCGTTAATGGAAGGATGAAAGTCACCAGGTTGAGTGTTGGGCTTATTGGATGGAACAACAATATTTTTGGGAAGGATCAACGTTGGATTATTAGATAAATCATCAACTTGACATATGGTTTGCCAAGAATAGGAATAAGTAAGGGAAAAGGAATAATTAAGCTTTGAGTCTACATGATTATTAGATAGTGGGATGAATGGAGCTAGATCATGTAGAAAACTAGGTTGAACATAGTAATAATGAATGGGTGGTAGGGAGGCTATGTTGGCTGGAGATAATGAGCCAGAAAAGGTTGAAAAATATCAAATATTATTAAAACTAAAATATCAACTATTCTTAAAACTCTTATCTCTAGAGTTGTTTTAATTTCATCCCCTAAACATCTAAACAATGAAAAATCCAAACTTGCCAGAGTCCTCTAAGCTAATGGCTATACTATTACCAAAATAAAAAAAACGAGTCATGTTGTTCTCCTCTCAAAAATCAAAACCAAAACCGATGATCCCCCCTCGTCTCCTCCAACCCGATCTCAATTTTCTATTCCTTACATTAAAAATATCACCATGATCAACTATATCTCCAAGATATTAGCCAAAAAGAATACCAAAACCTTATTTAAGTCTCATAATACCCTCATAAAACTATTCAAAGGCATCAAAGATAAGATGAACCCTCTCCACTTTGAAGTTGTTTACCAAATTCCTTATTCTTGTGGAAAATCCTGCATTGGCCAAATTGATTGTTCTATCCAAACCCACCTTAAAGAACATATGACCAATTCCCTTTACAATCACATTAACAAATCTATGATTGCAAAAAAATCTCATAAAACTAAACAATTCATTTGTTTTAACCACACCAAATACCTAGTATTAGCTCATCTCCTAATTATTCAACCCACATCATTAGAAAATCCCTTGAAATAAAAAAACATCCTAATCACTTTAATTATTAAGATTGGTATAAACTTAACCACTCTTAATAGTCCATTATCCAATGACTTTGACCTATATATATAAGAAAAAAATAAAATTAAAGAGAATGAAAGACAAGAAAAAGTTTATAAAGACATAAGAAATAGATGAAAATCAAAAAAATGAAAGAAGATAATATATATATATATATATATATATATATATATATATATATATATATATATATATATATTATATATATATATATATATATATATATATATATATATATATTCAAACATTTTCTTCTTTCATTCTCCTTGATTTTCTCTTTATATCCTAAATCTTTTGGATCCCTTCCTTTCAATAATTCATTATTTTTATACTTATTTAATTTTACTAATTTCTCCTTAACTATTTAGTGTTCCATTTTAATTGTATCATTTATTTATCTTTAAATTTATGCCCTTTAATTCTAATAATTATTAATTTCCCCCTTTTCATTGAACATTGATTGAATCCTAATTCATTATTAATTTCAATTCTCTCATTACTATTGTTTTGATAATCTTTTATTTTTTATTCATTAAATTTTACTCATATTAATTTGTAATAATATTTATTAAATCCTAATTCATTATTAATTTCAATTTTCTCATTACTATTGTTTTAATAATTTTTCATTCTCTTTTATTTTTTCTTTTCATTAAAATTTAATTATTAATTTTAGGTTACCGTAAGTTTTCATTTTTAATATTAATAACTGCTTTTAAATTATGAATCTTTATACATTTTTATTTCCATCTTCATTTCAATTATTGAATTCTCTCTCTCTCTCTCTCTATATATATATATATATATATATATATATATATATATATATCTTCATTTCAATTAATGAATACCTTCTCTTCTCTTAGCCTCTCCCACCAAATATAGTTTCAATTCATATACATTTCATAAAAAAAAACAATTTTTAATATTATTATTTATCATTATTCAGTTAATATTTGACCAAATCTACCAAGGGTGGCAGGTGCATGGGAAGTCTTCATGATCTTGAAAGAAATAGGTTAGTTTACATAAATATCTCAAATAATATCGATGATGCTTATTCATTATGGATGAATTTATGTATTGTGAAGGAAGGAGTGCTTAACCACCTAATGGTTCTACATGACTCAATGTTGGTCGTAAGAGCCATGACAACTCATGTAGAACCAGGGAGCAATGCCTTGAGTTATCTTATCTCAAGGATAAAAATATCAGTCTCCAACTTAGACAAGATATCTTTCTTCCATATAAAGAGGGAGCTCAATTGTAATGCAGTGAACAACATCAACCATGTACCTTAATGAATCCAAATATTTAACAAAAAATCATCCTAATTTAATGCAAGGTTGCTTCATGAGACATCAAGGGAGAATTGGTAGGTGGTCATGCACATTCACACATTATAAGGGTCTAAATATGTGTGGTAGTATTCAATGCCACCCATGTGAGTTTGTGTTGAAATGTGGGATTTTCTTAGCAATGGAGATGATTTGAAACAACAGTTCTTTAGTGAAGAAGGAGACATACCATCTTCAATGACTTTGTTTTGGTTTTTCTTGAAGTGATATGGACCATGTTTTAAGGTGGAAAGGTGGTTTAGAGTGTGGTTTTTGTGGGTTCATCGACATTCGAAGGTGTACGAGGGTGGTGAGATTGGGTCGAGGGGAAATTTCAATACCAATACTTTCATTGGAGAATATTAGGAAACCTCAGGTTATCTGGTTGTTTTTCCCTATTGCTATTTATTTTGAGGTTTATGTTTTATGTTACCAAGGGAATCACTTGTTTTTGTCGTTCAATGAAATTGGAATTGTAATTAGTTGTTTGTGGGTTAAGACTGAAATTGTAGTTAGTTTTTTAGGGGCTTTTGGTCTGGTTCCATTATCTTTTTGTGAAAGGTTTTGTTGTGGTATAAATTGATAATCTCAAATGGAGGGAAGCTTGGAAGATTCTTCATAGGCACGAAGAATCCAACCAAGTGAACAACAATGCCCTCCTTAGCATTTCCATGAAAATTTATGAGCTCAAACAAGTTATTCCAAATAATACAACCAATGTCATGAACCTTCTTCATATTCAAATGCAGTGAATAGACACACTGGAGGCCTAATGCTCGTAGCTATGCTCCTTGGTATTTCCTCATCATATGGATTCTCTCTCTCATGCTTCAAATAATCATGACTTTGTGAACTCATCTTAGCAAAATCAAAGGGATGATGAGATAAAGGGTCAGCTCCAAGACCCTATGGAAGTGGAAGAGATAGGATCCCTTCAATTTTCCGAGGGATAGGAATCTCAAGATAGTGCTCCGCCCTAACTAGTCAAGTTTTTCAAAGTTGTAATATTTTTGGGTCAATTTGTCAAGGAAGATACTAGTTGTAACACTTGGAATACTAGTTTATAGGAAGTCATAGGGTCTCTATCAGTATTACTAGAGTTATGTACAAAGGTGGATCAATCTAAATTTTTTGGTTGTATTTGCTGCCTATTTTGAAGTATCCCTCTTTTTTAATGAAAATATATTTATGTCTTTGTTAATATATATTGCTCTCTTGAAAGGGCCAAAATTGACAAGTTTTTAGAAAGTTACAATAACTTTATATTGGCACATCATACATTGTTAAAACCTATTGTATTGTATAGAAGACATATCAGGATACCACATGACAAAATTTTAGACTCAAAGTGGGATGATTTTCAGAGTTAGATTAGGTGGAAGTTTGGCCAACAAATCAAGGCTTTTAAGGCATGTCCACTTGAAACTTGCATAATTTTTTATTGGAAGATCTATCTGAGGTGATTCAAAGGGTGTGGTATATAGAAAATATGTGATAACTTTATTAAATATTATTGGACTCACATGGAAAGAGGTGGTGTAAAAAATTATACACTCGTTAAACCCCTAGAGATCTCATCCTTGACTTATGGAAAAAGTAAGAATATAGAACCAAGTATCCAAATTATGGAATCAAGTTAGGAATTGGATGATGGGACACTGAAACATGTGATTTGGTGCATTTGCAAACAAAAATGAAAAATAATATGGATCAAAAGATAGAAAAATTATAGAGTTCTCTCAAATCCACGCTCATATAGACCCTACATGAGAGGCACCCTAAAAGTGATAATGTGACAATAAAGGTAGTATTCATGTTGAACAACCTTCCATTAATAAGAATATTACAAGAGGATTTAACTCTAATATTGGAGCTAATCATGAATGGGTTCATAAGAGTATCCACCCTCCCAAGATTGAATTAAGGAATTTTGATGCAATAGAAGTCTTTACATGGGTGAACCAAATAAAGAAATACTTTGAATTGCATAATATTATGGATGATAAGAAAAATAATTCCTTAGCAACTTTTTACTTTGATACAATACCCTATCAATGGTATCAATGAGTAGTTAAAAGGAAGCCTCATTCTTATCATTATACATGGGGTTATATTTTTTCATGCTGAATTTTCAACTTTTATGAGATCTTGTTTATTCTAATGGTTAGAGATGCTTTTACACAACCACCAAAACAACAGTGATTGCTACACAACATTTAATGTTATGTATGTATGATGGTTTTTACACCGTCGGATTTAAATTTATTTAAAACCAACGGTATAAAACCCAACATACAAAGCATTAAATTATCTTTAGCGGGGTGTTTATTTCTTGTTGATG
>SNQJ01S0008316.1:665213-675618 GCA_010110895.2 Picea sitchensis | reverse complement strand
GAACATAATACAATTCCAATAAAAAGGAAATTATAAACTTACTCTGGTTTCGACAATTACAATATGAATATAATTCAATTACAAGAAAAACGAAATTATAACTTATACTTGGTTTGGACAATACAGTATGAACATAATTTAATTACGATCAAAATGAAATTATAACTTACATCAGTGAATTGTAAACTGTAAAATAGACCTTGCTCGTTTGCTTACTCATTGTGAGCTTTGAGAGCCAATGATGAACTGTTAGAAACTTCTTACATAAAATAAAACGTAAAAAGGAATGACCAGGATTTCCAGCAAATTGGAATAAGTAGAACAGTTTACTTGAAATCGAGTTTCAAAATATGGACAAAGTTTTCTATTCATGTTTTTAGTTACAGAGCTATATACAATAGAATAGATTATTGTGAGCGATCTTACACAGCTATTTACAATATATTAGAATGTTGAACTGTCACTGTTGCCAACATTGTTGCTACTAGTACTTGTACCAGCCTTGTTGTCACCTGTACTTGAATCGTCCAATAATCTTTGATATGATACTTGATTGGAATTTGACTTCTGATTAGCTTCAAGAAAAGTGTCTCGAATGATTTGCAATGTGCCTACAATGTCCATCATATTTGGTCTTCTTTGAGGAGATTGTTGTGTGCATAACAAACCCACTCTTATGAGTTGACTGAGGCACAACAACCTCTTATCTTCGTCGGTACTACTTGTGCAACTACTCTTCAATAGATCTTTATCTACCACTTCTTCTAGTCTATTTGGAAAACAATTACTCATCCATATTTTCAAATCCATTCCTTCTACAAACATGTTATGGGTGGGTTTCTTTCTTGTGAGCATTTCCAATAGCACTATTCCATAGCTATAAACATCACCTTTTGTTGTGACCCTCCCTCTTAGTCCATATTCTGCATTTTCATAGCATCAATTAAGTTTTATTATTCACAATTTTCAATAAAAATATATAACTAAAGGTAAAGTTTCATATGCCATTTAGTTCAAATTATACCTGGAGGAATGTAGCCTATTGATCCTTTGAGTGCATATGTAGAAATGAGAGCTGACTCCTCTGAATTTGCAAAACATATGGTAGCAATTCCAAAGTCTATTAAATATGCTGTGAGATCTTCCCCAAGAAGTACATTGTTGGGTTTTAGATCACAATGAATCACTTGCATGAAACAATGATGATGGAGATATGCCATACCATTTGCAATGTCTATTGCTATATTCAATCTTTGAATCAAATTCAAAGCACTTGAATCTTCTTCGCCATTGGGATACAACCACTTTTCTAAGCTTCCATTTGCCATGAACGGAAATATTAAAGCTTTGAAGTCCATGTTTGAATAAGAGGTTATGATTTTAATCAAATTTCGGTGTCGAACTCTACTCAAAACATTGCACTCTCTGACAAAACTCTTCTTTGCCCCTTCATTCTCCAAATTGAGAAGCTTGACTGCGACAATTGTACCATCATTCATAACACCTTTGTACACTTTTCCAAAACTACCAACTCCTAGCAAGTTGGAATCACTAAATTCATCCGTTGCAGTGACGAGCTCCCCATATGAAATTCTTTGGTGACCCACTTTTAAGGACCTTGCAGCCACTAGTCTCCTATGATTTCGTCTCCACAAGATACCCAAAAACAAACACAATAGAGCAATAGTTGTAACTGCTCCAACAGATATGATAATTATTTCCAAATGAAAATGACTTTTATGTTCGCTAGCAGAGCAGGGTGGCAGACCTACCCAACTTCCACACAAACCAACATTTCCCATAAATGAAGTGGCAGAAAACCTTTTAAAAATTCCATCTTTTGGGACTTCCCCTGATAACATGTTGAAAGAAAAATTCAAGTGGTAGAGCATTTTGAGTTTTTTCAATGACATGGGTATTTCACCTGACAATTTGTTGGAAGAGAAATCCACACACTTAAGATCTTGAAGCTCACTGATTGAACCTGGTATTGGACCTTCAAGTGTGTTGAAAGAAAGATTCAGGTATTGTAGTACTTTGCAGCTTCCCAAAGCAATTGGAATGTCACAACTTCCCAATGTACTTGGAATGTTACCAATTAGTCGATTTGCAGAAATATCTATAGCTTGAACTTTAATCATCTTACTTAGCACCAAAGGTATGGAACCCTGTAATAAATTGTTTGAAAGATCAAAAGAGAAAACTAAATTTGCAAGACCTACAACCTCTGGAGGTATGTGTCCACTGAGCCTGTTGTATGATAGGTCCAGCCATTCCAAGTTCACACATTTCCCTAGATTTGCAGGTATATTACCTGATAACTGATTATATGGAAGATGTAGTTGTCTAAGCTGTTGGAGGCCAGCGAGAGAGTCAGGGATTCTTCCAGAGAGATTATTCATCCCGAGTTTTAAGAGTCCTATGCTACTAAGTTGCCCGATTTCCGTCGGGATGTTTCCCTGTAAATTGTTATATGTCAGAAACAACATTTGCAACTTTTGAAGCATATTCAATGAAGGAGGGATTGCACCGGAAAAAAAATTCACCGCTAATCCAATGTGTATTAAACTAGTTAGGTTTCCAATCTGTGGTGGTATTTTTCCTCGTAATCCATTCCTGTCCAAGTATATGGTGTGCATTTTTTTAGAGAGCTGGCCAATAGAAAAGGACAAACGTCCCGTGAGATGATTAGAGTACAAGTTTAGTACTCTTAGGGAGGAACAGTTAATTAGAGCAGTCAGAATGGGCAAGCTCGTGGTGCTGCCGCTAATCAGTCGATTATGGTCTAATTCAAGGCGTTGGAGCTGCGTCAACTTACCCAACTCCATGGGCACTACCCCGCTGAGCTGGTTTGCCCCGAGTTCGATGATTTGAAGCTTCGTACAATTGAACAAGGAAGGAGGAATGCTTCCACTCAAATTATTACCATACAGATATAATCCCGTCAATTTGGTGTGCTTGGTACACAATTCCGATGGAATGTGTCCAGTCAAATGGTTGTCACTTAAAGTCAAATTTAGGAGATTTGTGCAGTTTGAAAAGTAAGAAGGAATTTTCCCGGTCAGACTGTTATTCCAAACATTGATGTGCCTAAGATTGGGCATACTCAGTTCGGAAGGAAGGTGCCCGTGAAGGTTGTTCCTTTTCAAATTTATGTTGACCAAAGAGGACATGTTTCCCAAGCAGGTGGGAATTCGACCCGACAAATTGTTCTCTCCTAAGTGATAGTATTGTAATTTGGAGAGAACACACAACTCTGAGGGAATGCTTCCTCTCAGATGGTTAGTGAACAAATACAACCTCTCTAAACTACGACATCCACCCAGAGCGGGTGGAATGGAACCTTGGAGTTGATTCGTATTGAGGAGAAGCATCTGTAAGCGAAAGAGACTTCCCAATTGATAGGGAATGTGACCATGAAAACCGTTATTGCGAAGGTCAAGTACTTCCAAAAACGAGAGATTGCCAAGAAGGGGAGAGATTGTACCTTCTAATCCCAAGCTCGAAACATTTAGGGACACCACTCTGTGCCCCCTGCATATGATACCTGTCCACTCGCAGACTGAAACATCTGGTATCCAGTTAGTAGGTAATGACTGGGAGGGATCATAAGCTGTGATTGCAGACATGAATCCCAGCACAGCCTCTTGATCGGAAGCATTGCTGAGATGAGCATTAGAAGGATTAGATAATTGAACTGTGGAAAACACAAGGGGAATGACAAGAAGAAACAAATAAACGAGTAATAGAAGCATTCTCACAGTACAAACTAAAAGAGAAGGAATGTAACAGATCTCCATCACCTCCTGCAAGAGACTAGGTTTTGCAAGCAGAACGAAGGGTCAGAAAAATATGTTGGTTGGAGTTTCTTGATATCTCTCGACGCGAACTCCAGTGCGAGGCGATATTGAGCGTCCTATTCAACAACAGGTGTATGACACACAGTTCAGTCCGACCTCCTTCACGAGAAGGAATTCAGACTTGATAAAGCAGATTTCACTGTGACTGCAGTCTTTCGTCACAGTTGAAGTGGTCGGCCACTTTGAGTCCAAGTCCATAATCAAACAACCATCCAATTGCGCGCACGGACTGATTACCGTCCATTCATATTAAACATTAACATAAATTGTCTACAGGGTATGTTATGTCGTTACAGATTATGTTATGTCGTTTCAACTGGGAAAAAAATGGGAAAAACTTCAAATTACATATCAAAGTGTAATGATTGACAATATTTAAAATGAAAATGCATGACAACCATACGATCTATGAGATTTTTTTTAAATATATAAACTTTATATAAAGGTGTACATCACTGACAATAATTGAAATTCATAAGAAACTTTATGGAAAGTTGTAGATTCGTATAATAATTTGGTGCTCCAGATCAATTAAATCTTATACGGAGGCATTGATTAAATCTTATACGGAGGCATTGATTTGACATGGGCTTACATAACATTAAATCTTATACGGAGGCATTGATTTGACATGGGCTTACATAACATTTGGTGCTCCAGATCAATTAAAGATTATATACAGAACAATAAATTCTAAGCAGAGGCTCTATTCTCAATCGGCCATGGTAGCAGGTAAATTTGTACCTTTTCAACTTAAAACCCTGAAGAAAATCGGAATACAAATTCAAACTGCGCAGACTCGTGACTCGTCCGAAACCTCTCATCACATGCACTTTGTCTCAAACGAATTAACACCGCACAGCTATTCCCGACTGTAAATAATAAATTGCAACTGTAAATCAAACATTAACTTCGGTCACCCGGTGAATAGAAGCCAACTAAGCTTTTAACTGGGTTGTTGGGAATGTACGTCGGTATTTAATTTAAGTCGTGGGAAGCGTTGAAATGGATTAATTTGAAATCTCGAACCACGTGAAGGTTCCAATAACATTTCAAACTTATTAATCAATGAAAAGTTAGAAAACTACAAAATTTTATATATCGAAAAATAAAAAATTATGTTTTTTATGTTTAACTTGAGGTTTTTTAGAAATATTTTTTAAGTCAAAGTAAATTAATACATGTTCAAAGGCGATCTATCGCTATATACTGCCGGAGGCGGTATAATAAGTGCTTTTATATATATATATATATGAATACCAACCATAAAGTTAGATCATGGTATAATGTGGAGTAGATTACATAGTGACTTCAGCAAACATAATAGATAAGATAACAACTTTCAGCAAACATAATAGATAAGATAACAACTTTCATTATTTGCAATTTTTATGAGGAGATGGCATTGACCATGACCTCTTGTTTATAGAGATCAAGGGGATAAAAAGTGGGAAAAGTATTAGACTTACACAATTACCACAACAAGTTATAGTTTTTATCGTAAAAAATGTTGAAATCTTCAGAGCAGAAACTGAAAGAACCTCCTCCCAACCAGGTTTCATGAACAAAATCAAGTTAACAACGAATATGTGCAAGAAACCAATGGAGGCAATCTAAAAATTATTTGAAATATGTAAAACTAAGAAACTAGGGAAATGTGAAACAATTTCCCATTGAACGCATTGTTCAAGGTAGAGTGTAAGGTGGTGGGAAATGTATAGGAGATACAACAGAAGAGAGAATCTCACTCTATACAAGTTGATTGTGAAGAATTCAAAGGGTAAATTTGTGAGTTCAATAAAACAAGGGAAAACTTGAAAGATTTTTAGAGGTAACTTCAAACCCAAAAATAGGAGGTAGTCAATGATATCACTTCAACCCAATGGTTATCTTATGTGAGAAATATGTATGAACATTTAGCAAAGAGAAAGTAACTATTCAAAATTTCCATAGAGGAAGAGGACTTCACGAAAGAGGATGTGCATGAGGATATCAAAATGATAGCAATGGGAAAAGAAAATGACATCGAAGAGATGCAAGGAGAATAACTCAAATGGGGGAAGAATTCCCTTAGTCAACATATCACAATTGTACTCAATAGGATGGTCAAAGAGGGGTTCCTAAGAAACTCGGAAATGAACCTCATTTTTCCCATACTCAAAGGGTGAGACAAAAACAACCTGGGGAACTATAAAACCATCATGATAAAACTAGTGTTTATGAAAGTCGTAGGAGGAATTGTGGAGAAAATTATGAGTAAATGGGTAGAGGAAAATGACAAAAAATCCAAAGGAAAAAAGTTGGTATCTAACAAAAGTATTCCACCCTTAACCATTGTCTCACACTTAGGCATATAATAGAAAATACATGGGAGAAAAAAGGAGAAGAATTAGGGTTTAACACCTCGTTTTCCCCAATCTGTAATTATAATTAAAATTTAAAGACTTTGACTGATAGACTTGTAATTGTGTCTTATGTTTATTGACAATTGCCAACAAGATGGTTGAAAGGGTGAAGCCTTGCAGTATTGGTCATGATACCACGAGTGGGAATTGGTGAAGGGAAATGGGGATTAATATTCCCCTAAGAAAACATTGATGACTAAATCTATTTGGAGTGCCTTACCTTCTTTTGTTTAGAAGAAAATTAGTTAATGGGATTTGACCTAGTGGTTGAAGCAATTAAGTCTTCCTTCAGAAATGTACAAGGAGGGTGGGTTGGATCAGCTGAAGTAGTCAGCCAAAAGTACCACACAAGTGACCCTTCGACTTAGGATCCTAACTCTCAGAAGCTTCTGACAGAAACAAGCTAAGGAATTCGAGGAAGGGAAGAATGTTTGAGACGGGGAAGACATGGGAGGATAGAGACGGAAGGAATCGCACAAGAGTAAGTTTGCAAGCTAAGAGTATGAATGCAGAAGAAGGAATAGAGTGGAAAATTGGAAGTTTCTTTGAGGAAAATAGGAAGCTTACCCAATGAGCTGGTGGTCAAGATGAAGCAGAGAAATTGCCCAGACCTGAACTTGAGCAGAGAGGGCCTCGAGTTGATGCTTGGTGGACATAAACTACACTAGTAAGGGGAGGGCACTGAGGGACTATATAACAATGAAGGGAATCCTTTGTGCAATGAAAATATAGCTAGGAAGGCAACTGGGAAGCTTGTGGTTCCCCTAGACTTAATGGAGAGAGGGAATTTATGTTGAAGCTTGTTAGTGAAGGAGAGTAGGCTTCACGCTAAGACCCAAAACCTATGGGCTATCCTGTGAAGTTCCACCGGTGATATCATGTCTTGGCACGAGGGTGGAATGTCGTAGAAATCACAAGTGCAACAGAGCCTATGGTTGGGTGGAAAGGAATTCATACTCATTCAGTATGTTGGTCGTCTTTCTATTCTGGAAACATATAAGTATTATCATTTCTCTTGTAAAAATATATATGAATGAATTGTTAACCTTTTCACTTTTGATTTTGTGAGGGACTTGAATGTGATGAATGAATGTGTAAATATGAAATATGTCTATCTGTTGAGCACGGTCCTAGAAGGTAGAATACCCAATGATTTTAGGTGTGAGAAACCCAAAATTCAAGACCTGTGACCCCACAAAACTTGTGCTTTGGAATGGAAAGCTTGCAGGATATAAATCTTGTTTTCAGATTGCTCGTAGGAGTTACCCCTTTTTTTTTAATATCATAGGTTGACAACCTATAATCCTTTGGCTTGAATCCCTACAAGTAATGGAAGAAAAGGGGAGGAGTTTACTCGCCCGGTGAATGAGATTATTCCCTTAAGTTTCCATTCCTTTAAGTCGTGGTAGGGGTCGCGTTGGGCATAGAAATTTGAAAACCTCTTACTTCAATCCTAGGTATCTGGTTAACTAGATATTTCCTTACTGCAAATCAGATCAGCAGCTCACAAAAAAAAAATACACTACTGGAATATTCAACTCAAAATAAAACTAGTGGAAGCAAAACTGGAAACCAAATCATGCACACATAAACACCAATATTTTTGGGTAGATACCCCTGGAAAAGCCTTGGAGAGAAAACCAATGTTGAGAATGATTTTATTATGCTAAAATCAAGGCTCTTGCAATAGGGATAATGGCCCACCGAGATAAATACAACTGCGAAAAACCTGGCAAAGTATGATGTGTTGTACGACCCATATCTGCATGATTTTCTAGGTGTACACGCCATGCCTTAATCTCTCTCGTGTATACAAGCATGTATCCACTGTGACCCACGTACACGTACATAAATTCTGCACAGAAGACTTTGTATGACACAAAGATTTCTTGTAGCTTCACTTGGCTAAAACCTGTTTGTGGCTACCTCTGTTCTCTCTTCTCCTTTACCTGGTCTCTAAATGGAATTCCTTCTCCACCTATCTGAGATCTCTTTGAATCGCATTCCTTCGTGATCCAAGCTCTGAGAAAAAGTCCTTATCTACTCTCAAGAATATCAAGTGTCGTTCTCCTTCAACCTAGCCTTGTTTTTATAATATTGAGTTATAACCTAACCCTAATCTCCAGAATGATTGATGGTTGAGATCACTTCTCACCTCACTTGAGATCAATGTATAAGATTACATGCTAATTACTTTTAACATTTCCTTAAATAACTCAATTAATTAATTAAACAATTTAAAATTAATTAATAAAAGTACTTTACCTTAACAATTCCTTTAATTAAAGTAAAGTTTCCAAGGTAAAAGGTTTTGGACAATTTGCACACATCTAGACACATGGAACTGTGCGGAAATACCTATATGATGCTACCACTAACATCAACACTCCCTTTCTTGAATGAAGTGGTATTTGATCTCTATATGCTTAGACTTGTCATGGAATATTGGATTCTCCAAGAGTTTGATATAACTCTAATTATCACAGTATATCACTGTAGGCTCCAACTCCTGATCAAATAAACATGTAAGCAATTTATGAAGGAAAATGGATTCATAGCTAGCCATACTCACTGCCATATAGTTCGCCTCTGCTGAACTGAGTGCTACATAAGTTTGTTTCATGTTGAACCAAGTAATCATTGTTGATGCCAAGATGAAGAGCACCCCAAGGTTCTCTTTTTATCTACTACAGTCCCTGTTAGCGATTATTTTTGTCTTAGGCGCAAAAGCACCCAGGTCTACAGGTTGCTCAGGAAGTGCCCAAGCGCAGCGCAGGAGAATCCCTGTTTTTCTGGTAGCAAGGCAAGCGAGCGGGCAAAATAGCATTGGTAGCATCCAAGATCTATTTACAAAGCAGATCGACAGTCATTGGCTTTTCGGAGCTACCGAGTTGCCCAAGGTTTAGCACAAGAGGGAGCACCAATAGTTCAAATCAGATTTGGGTCGTCCGATCCAACCAGGACAGGTGGCAGCCTGTCAGCATATCGGGTATCGGGAGTCAGGAAGCTCTCCGTCCATTGCACTTGAAAGTGTCGATCAACGAAACTATGAAGCTCCCTTCGAACTAAGCCCAGGATGTCAACACCAGGTCATATCAAGCGAGTGGGTGAAGGAGGGACAACCCCTTTATAATAGCAAATATTATCTGGGCCATCCATCTGACGGACACGCGGCATGCATCCATGTCATGACAGCATTCGGGAATTCGAGCGGTAAGCACTCCTCGCCATTTTACATTTCGAAACCCCGAACCCCGATAGCACCGAAAGCACCGAAACTCGGGCCCACAGTATTACCAGGTTAGTTCAGAGCCGTCAAATCAGTGGGGAGCACGTGGCAACCGTTAGGCCCTCCCGGCATTTCGCCCATCGCGACTTTAAAGGAGAAAAATCCTAATCCTTTCTCATCTGCGAACCCCGAAACGCCAAAAGCACTCTGACAGAGGTCAAAGGCGCCTAATTAAGATTCAAGAGAGGGGGCGTTGTGTTCTCCAGGCACTGATTCATGTGATCTAAATCCCGATGCCAGCTTGAGGATAAACAAAGAAGAGATAAGGTGGTTGAAGCCTAGCTTCACTCATTAATTACAGGGTATGGACGTCTCGGCTGAAGGTCCACCCAAGATGGTCCTCCGTATTGATTCTTTCCATGGAAGCCGCGTCGAGTCTCCAACTTGCCAGGGAATCCTGCACACACCAATTCAACATTTAAGGGCTCAGCTACCCCCCTGGCGCGAGCCATAAAGAATTAAGGTAGCGTATGACAGTAGAATGCAGGCCAGATGTGATTGAGGAGACGCCTCTGCTGGGTGAAATGGGGAAGAGCATATGTAGGCATTTTGGCCATTTTTTGTATCTATCGATGGTTGAGCTAAGCTCCCGATTGTAAAGTTTTGATGAAGCGTTGGTCGATCTGGTTAATGTATAAGGCATTTGAGATTTCTTACTTTATGGATGTCAGCTTCCCTTCCATTTCTTTGTTTACTATGTTAGAAACGACTCGGAATTGGAGGATCCAGTCGAGTTGTGGTTGTTATAGGATGATGTAGGTTGGATCACTGTAATAGTCACATTGTTTCTAATCGGTTCTTGTGATGTTCTCAGCGCTGAAACGACTTGGAATTGAAGGATTCAGTCGAGT
>SNQJ01S0008316.1:628955-640654 GCA_010110895.2 Picea sitchensis | reverse complement strand
TTAATATTATGGTAGCTGCGGGAGGTATTTACCTCTACATGTGAACTTGACGAGAATAGAAGACTCCGGGAAGCAAGAGAAACCCTAATGAATTGGCTAATAACCCTAGAAGCCTTGTCGGCTCAAGAAGATAATTTATATTAAGCTATTAGCCTCCAAGAGAAGAAGTCAGCCAGAATTAATAATAATATACTAAACAGACACATACCCAGAAGGAGAAGTCGGCCCCAACAAACTGGCAAGATTACTATAAATACAGGGCGCCATTTCTCATTTGACAGCATCTCAGAATTGCAGTTCTGCAGTTGGTGCGCACTGCTGTTGCAGTTGGTGCGCAGGTTTGGAGGAGGGTTGCAGGTGCAGGTGCAACAGCAGCTAGTTTCAGTATTGGCTTGGATATCTCTTGGCTAGGGTTTGGAACATCTGATCAGTCTTTTGTGATGTGCTATCCTTGGGGATTGATGTGCTACTCTTTGTTTGGCTATCTAGCCTAGGGTTTTCTTCTGGAGGAATTCTCAGGTCAAGGTTAAGGTGCTTGGAGGGAGGCTTCGGCTTGTGGTTCGGTGACGAGGGTATCGTCAATGGTAAAACAAGAACACCATCTTCTATATTCTAACAACAATTGACAAGTTGTTGACGATTAAATTAGCAACGGGGATTTCACCCGCAAAGTATTGCTAAAGCCTATTAATTATAACCTAACAAGATATATAATACTAGTAGGTGGGACCCCTTGTTGATTGGGAGATCAGATATTGTTCTTATTTCATTTTATACTGTTGTTCGACACTACTAAAGAGTTCTACATGATTGATGAAATCTTGGTTTTATTGGCGATGGATAAAGTCTATTATGTGTTGGTTCTAATTGTGACAAATGAATGATGGATAATGCATGATTGTTCTGTCGCTATAGGCTCTAATGTCGTGCTGAAATGGATTATGATATCCATTTTTACCGTGCCATTTACTCCTTAAATTATTACTTATACCACCTGCAAAGGATACATGTTAGTATACACAAATAATTGAAAGAAAATAATACAATGTGAATAAATCCACAAGCGATGAACTATGTTACTATGATATACGATGTTGCACTATGCATTTTGTAGAATTAAAAGAATGATTGTTAGTCCTAACTAACGGGGTTAGTGGCTATATGATTTATTGAGTTATATGGATATTATGTGATATGCTTTATAGTGTGGTTGGCAGTGGTTAATGTGACATAGGGTGGCTCTCTTGGCAATTTGTGGATGTTGGTTTCGATACATGGTTTAATTAAATGAGTTGATGGATTAGTGGGCTGGCATGTACTAAGGAATTGAATGACTGGAGGGTGGAGGCGACGTGCATTTACTGAACGTCACTCCATACCCCTCTCACTAGCCATCACCCTGGCTATTGTTCAATTGTGTTCGTTGTGGCTAAGCTTTGATTTTCAAGCAGAGGAAGATCTGTTCGGCCAAGCTCACATTTTTAAGGTTTTCATGGTTACCGGTATGTCTTTTCGCCATCCATGGACCCGCTCTGGTTATGAAATAGATATTGGATCGGTGATGTATGAGTCTGTGCTTTCCTTAAGACTGGAAACTGTATAAAATTGTGATTTTTTTTGGAATGAATGGTTGATGTGGTTTCATTGCGATAATGTTTGAAGTTATAGTTTCATTGATCATTCTGAGTTTAGAATCCATGAAGGCTCTCTTTCATACTTATTTGTCTTGGTTGAAGGGTTTTCATTTTGTCTAGATGGGTTGGTTGTCTCCACATTTTCTTGTCACCATACCCAGTCGTTTGTTGTTATGGGGTTTGTTGGGTTTGCAACACTTTGTGTCATTGAGTATTGTCACTTGGGTATGGGTTCGTTCATGTTACTGGTGTTTGCACAGGGGTTTATGATAGTTGTTATGCCAAAGGGATTACTTAAGGTTGATTGTTATTTATCAGCTCCATTTTACCTTATCATTCTTCGTTTGATTGGAAAAACCACTAGGGTTATACCCTGTGCGTTCTAAGTATTGTTACAGGTCCAAAATGAAGAATTGATCCTCTGTTCATACTCTCTCTTATCACAAGAATTGGCACCCTGTCTNGAGGTCGACTCTAGTCTCCCTGTGTTGGTCCATAGAGAAAACCCTTAACTTCTCAATCCCAGCTTCTGATAGAGGGAACCATTGTGTCCGGTCGGGTATGTTGTTGATTGTGATGAGTTGTTGGTGCATCATTGACAATATTCTATCGTTGGCTCATCTCTGTTCATTATGTCGATAGTGGTTTTGGTTAATTGGTTGATTGGAAAATGGGATTGGATATACAGTCGTTGTCTTTTGCATTGTGATCATTAAATTGTTAACCCAACATTAGTTTTAAATTGATTAATTCACAACAATGCTTGGTGCGTGATGCGTGGATATGTGTGGTCTTCCTACAACATGTTAGGTTGAGTTAATGATTGTTGTGATTGTGTGTTTAAATTACCAAATGAGAAGTATTGCAATCATGGTAATTATGGCATGGCCATCCACTGTCTGCACTATGAATATTATTAATTGCGCCATCAGAGATGGTCATGGGTTCTTAAACAATATGGTTTTGTTGCAAATTCGATCAATTTATGAGATGAGATCTGGCTTACGGGTTTTTACCTCGTTATTATGATTGATATCCCATCATTGTGGATGTTTTGATTCAGAGCAGTTGACCTATAAAGTCACATAAATACTCTGTGTTTTGTCGAACAATCTGTGCATTCCAAACATAGTATGAGTTAAAATGGTGATTGCGGTCTGTGTGTTTAAATGACAAGTCAGGATCTTTTAATATTGATGGTTATATTTGGTTGTTCGTTATGTGCGTTGATGATATCACGCATCGTAGCAGAGTTAGACACAGGTTATGTGACATTAGAACCTCATTACAATTTAATTTTTAAATGAATTAAGGGACAAGATCGGGAATGACTTTTGAGTATGTATTTGATGATTGAAATAATTCGTGGGTCATGGTTGATGAGTTGATGCTGAACAAAGTGAAAATAAGTGACTGTGTATTCATTTGGGAATTGTTTTAAAATATTAAATGGACAATGAGAAGAAACATAACTCTTCTACAGGTTGTTGTGGGATGGATGATTGTCTTGTTTGGTGACACTGTGTTAGAAATTTTATTACAAATAGTGAGCAAGTCAATGTACATAATTAATTGAATTATACACAGTAGTTTTCATTTGATCACAATGATTATTTGGTTGGTGTTATTTCCTTTTACATAATGGTTTTATGGATTACTTAATTAAATTTATGAACGTTATCTTCCTTCTTTCCCTACCACTATTTCTCTTTTCACTAATTACAACCCCATCGCCTTCCCACAACCATTTTTCACTCCCTGTTCTAAAATTTAATTACAGTCAAGAAAATTTATGTATTGAAGCAGTTTGAAATCGCAATTTGTTGGTTGGATCAGAGTGATATTTTCTTTGGTTTTCATTACAGTTGATTGTTGTTGTCTTTGAGAAGTAACCATGTTTCTTTCCCCCCTCATTTTATCATGTTTCCCTCAATACAAACCCCTCACATATCCCAGGACCTTTTGCTCACCCCCTTCTCATTGACAATAGTTAAACAATTTATATGGATTGGATTACATGAGTCTAATATGTTGCTGAGCCAAAGTCTATTTCATATTTTTGAGTTGTCATGTATGTTTGTATAGGAACTATTTTCTAATCAATCATGCATGTAGGAATGAGATTTTTCAGCTGAGGTAGCCATGGTAGGGGCAATTGAGGGAGAGGTAATTGGAACAGAGGCCCAAGAATGCCAATATTCTCCATACACTTTGATGATGACTCAAAAGAGTTAGGCCAATTGTTGCAGGCCGCATTTTTCAATTGGATTGGGCAAGGAGTGGTCCAACCTAGGCATGAAAAGCCTCCTTTCCAAGCTCCACAAGCCCCTGGTATTCCCATTCCCCCTCATGTCTCATTACAACCTGAGGTTCCCAAAAATGATGGATGGCAAGAGATTGTCCACCCGACAGTCTCCCAACATTGTGGCTGGCCCAATTTATCATTACCTACTCCCCTGCCTATTAACCAGATTGTCCAAGCTGCATCTGTCCATTCACTAGTTCAGTCCTCTCATGCTAGAAAATGGTTGAAAACCGAGGCCCACCATGCCCCTGACAAAGGAAAAGCCATTGCTGCCCATTCCTCACCCTCCATTGGCTCTGATAAATCCGTGTCTTCCTGGATGCATTTGAGGGACGATTGTTCTCATGTGATCAACGAAATTAGGCCTAAAGGATCAGCGCAACCAAACGAAAATTCATAAAAATCGAAGGGTGACAGCAACAATCAAGGAAAGACTGCATCTCAGAGTGGGAAATATGGTTTTTGAGTTATTTATTTATTTGTTATTGATGACAGTTGACTTTAGAAGTTTTGGACAACATGTTTTCTTTGGATATATGAGTAATATATTTTTTCAAAATAATTTCAAATATCAATAAGATAAATTTTCAAAAGTGAATGTGATGATGAGAGTCACAAGGAAGGGTGCTTTGCTTAATTAACTAGTTATGTTATGATTGTTAAGAGCTAAAGGGAGTCACAAGGGGTCCCACCTACTAGTTATTATTTATTTAAAACCCTTATTATGATTTATTACTTCCCCCCCCCGAACTAAAACATTGGTTGATTTTTTAGTTAATTTAACTAATGAGGTAGTTCAACTACTTCAACCAATTCTAATTTTCTTAAAGGAAAAAGGAAAGGGAGGAACATGAGGAGGATAGAAGGAGAAGCATACTAAGGTTTTATCTTTGAGTTTATGTTGAGATAGTTCAGTTTTCATTCATTTCATAATTTATCACAAGCCTAATTCTTTTTTATGATAGCAGGGTCTTATTGTAGACAGCAAGATCCAAGGATGAATTACATCATTCAGACACTTGTTTTTCAGAGGTGTTGATCTATCTTTGATAGTCTTTGTAGACTTATCTGTTTGTAAATTAGTTTTCATGACTAACAAAGGTTACTGTACAGAGTCGAGTGGGAAGCAATCCATGGCAAGATGATCCAGCTTTTAGAGTTCAATTTTTTGATTTTCTGTCAGAGTTCCTTTTGTATGTTCCATCGGGGATGTCTAAGTTTGAATTTGGTCCAAAACTTCTTTACGAAATTTTGTAAAGAGAATGAGTCTTCGGTGAATTGGAATGAAATAAAAGATTGCTTTATGTCTCATCGATTTTGATTATCATCTTGGTATCTTTGCTTCTGTGTCTACATTTATTTCAGCAACTGTTATATTCAGAGAATCATATAAATAATGAATTTTTCAGCAAGCTTTTATTTATAAAAAGACTAGCCTAAGCACTTGTAATCAATACTTGTGAGTTAGGATATTAATTTTGATGGCTATAAACATAGGGTGACATTCCCGTCTATTTTGCTTTAGCCAAGCAGAATCTAAAAATGATTGAGTAAGATCATTCATATCTTTTCCTCAACATTTATTTGGTGACCATACTGGGGAGATATTCAAAATCTCTCTGGTTAATATTTATACTCGATTTTCATCGACACATCTACTTTTTCTGATATTGATTCTTTTACTGTTTTATTTCTTAATGATTGTACTTGTTATGAGGCAACCCAATATTGAGCCCGGTCTTCAAGATCAAACCAACATTGTTTTAAACCCATTTAACACAATTTTAGACACTGTCAATACCCGTGTTGAGCTTAATCATTCATGGGTAGCAATTGAATGAGATATTAGTGCCAAAGAATGATGGGAAGATAGACGTAGATAACCTAGAAATCAACAATAACCTTCTTGTTTCTTTAGTTTGGACTTTATTTCATGTCCTTACACTCTTGTGTTTCTAGAAGAAGAAGAGGCTTATCACCTTAAATTAATCCTATTGCTGAAATAGGAAGAAGGAACGTTGTGTTATCTACCCAACAAAGTGCTCTAAGGAGAACCTTGTCTGATTCATCCAGTTCGTCTTTCTTTCCCTCACCTATCATACACAAGATGACATCTAGTGGTGGCTCTAGTAGCACTGGAAGTGCTTCCTCCTCTTAGTCTTCATCTTCATCAGTGATTGGTAGCTTATATAGCCACCATATCCCTATCCAATCTACCACAAACCCCACCAAAGTCATTAAAAAGTATGGGCTTTTTTAGTTTGAAGAAGATGCCACAACCACACCATGGCATGTGTCCTGTCCTCTTAACCTAGCACCTGCTACTCGTCCACTTCCTAAATTCAAAGAACATCTTCTTAGATTTTCAGGAAATAACATTGTCACTACAAATGAACACCTGGTGGCATTTTCTAATGCTTGTCACAACATAGGAGCCAATGACAATGATACTTGCATGTTCTTATTCGTCAATTCCTTGGAGGAAAAGGCTGCGGCTAATTTCTTTGACCTTCCTCCTAATATTCTTTCTACTTGAGAGGAGTTAATATACTGGTTCAGATCCACTTATGGGCAATCTAAAATCCCAGTCGAGAAGTTACGGAAATACAATAACATCGCTTATAAGGATGGTGAAACCATCAAGTCCTTCAACCTGTGTTTCACTAAGTTATACAATCAGATCCCTGAACTCCTTCAACCCCATAACCAAGCCTCTTTAATGCATTACTACAATGCATTACCTTCCCCATACTGTCATAGGATTGATGAAAAATCCATTGATAATCTCGATTCCGCTCTGCATACTTGTTTAGAGTATGAAGACCAGCTAGAAAGAACAAGTCTTCCTCATGGAGAATATGTTAATTAGACAGACATGTCCGCCCTCTTATAGCTAGTACAAGACATGAATAATCGTATGATAGTGTTTGAGCGAAAAGGGACTGTCTCACCTCTCACCCTTGGAGCTTCATCCTCTTCTGCACCCCCATTTAGAAACCCACTTGAAAATATTTTTCATCCTAAAACTATCTTGCCTCGAAGTTGGTGTAACTTCTGCGAGGAACACCATGAGGAAGCCACATGTGAGGTGAGGAAGAGTGCCAGAGATAACATATTTGGTAAAAGACAAGAAACTACTATCGTTGTCCTAGATTTTGCAGAGCCAGAATATTTCATGATCATTAATACTAGGAACAAAGCATATGCTCCTAAGGGAAAATTTGATCCTCCCTGCAATTCTTCCAGCCTGAGCTCATCCTCACCCGTTGCTACTATTCAGGTTCCCAAGGTTCCTGACAGTCAATGAACCACTTCCCCTCTCCCCTTTTCTAAGTACAATATCTTGAATCAGTTGGCCAACATCAAAGAAGATGCAACCCTTTTGGACATGGTTGTCGTTCTTGAACAACAAATGCATCTGAAACAATTCATGGAAGGAAAATATTCTGTTGTAGCCAATATTTTTGAAGAGGTAAACGAAGATGATTCATCTGTAAATAAAGTAGGTATACATAACTTCAGATACCCTATAAAAAATCCCCCTTTTTATATTTCGATAAAGATTATGGATAAGATCTCCCATTGTTGCCTCATTGATGATGGTTTGGGCCCAAGTGTGATGTCTAAGATTATTATGGAAGAGATAGGCTTGTCTTGTACAAATGAAAATGCTAGAATCATGCTCTCCTATAATATCCTACAACAAACGATCATAGGTGAGATTAAAGATGTAACCTTAGTTTTGTGCGCACACCCTGAAATAAGGACAACCCTTAGTATTCTGGTAATTGATATGCCAGTAAGAAATTACTCAATCATCTTGGGAAGAGATTGGAAAGACTTAATGAGTGGATACCTCTCACTCGACGAAACACATTTATCTGTTCCTCGGAATGGTAAAAACATTATAGTCCTTAGAGAGGGAAGGATATCACCTTACATAGAGAGTGTCCCACAACCCAATTTAAACTATATCGAAGAGGACCTAGGAGTGTATTACATCTTTGCTGAGGAGGATAACATTCCATTGGAACAAATTGATTTAGATGATGGTATATGGCACATTCACTTTGATGGTTCGTTCTCTAATGAAGGTAACAAAGATGGCATTATCTTGATTTCTCGTGTAGGAAAAAACCATAACTTTTCTTATAGGTTGGAGTTTGCTTGCACAAACAATGTCACTAAATTCGAAGCTTTTTTATTGGGCATCAAGAACACCTATAATCTTGGTTGTGGTCACCTTTTAGTTTTTGGGGATTCTGAGCTTGTTGTGAATCTTGTACGTAAAATTCACTCTCCTAGAAACAAGTTGATAAAATGATACACCCAAAATGTTTGGACACTTATCTCTAACCTGATATCTTTCAATATAACTCATGTTAAGAGGGGGTTGAATTCAATGGCTGATCGGTTAACTGCTTTTGCAACCTCTATTAATCAATAAATTTTTCCACACAGGCCTGATTATACTTTTCAATCTCTGTATCGTCCATATATCCCTGACAATATAGAATCTTGGCAGACCCTCCCTAACGATGAGAGAATTTGTGATTTCATTCAAGATGAACCTCTTAAGCCCAAGGAGATTATATCCATAGAATACAACAAGATTCCTAAGGGCCTGACTCCTCTAGAGAGTTCATTTTCATTGAGTTATGTAGGGAATAAAGAGAAACAAGAAGAAGAGGAGTCAAGAAGGAAGGTGGGTGAAACCATCTTCTTGGACATTGGGGCACCCAAATCTTCAAAGAATGTTAAAATAAGTGCCCAATGTTCTAATAAAGAATAAACAAAGTTTTCCAAGCTACTTGGTGGATTTTAGGATGTTTTTGCTTGGTATTATGAGGATCTTCATGGTTTTGATCCTGGTATTATACAACATGCTATCCCCATCAAGGAAGGTATGAAACCAGCTAGGAAAAAACAAAGAAATATTAACTCTTCATTTAAAACAACTTTTCAAAGGGAGTTGGAATTTTTTTTAAAGGTTGGGATTATTTTTCCAGTCTACTATGAATGGGTTTCCAATTGGGTACATGTTTCAAAGACCACTGATCATATTATAACCTGCATTAATTTTCGTACTTTCAGTCAGACTATTATGGGAAATCCTTTTCCTCCCCTCAATATGGAAATGATTTTGCAACAGGTTGTAAGGTCACAGATGAGGCCCTTACTTGACAAATTTTTGGGTTACAGTAAAATCATGGGAAAAGGGGAAGATGCTCACAAAATCACTCTTATCACCAATTGGGGTACCATGAATTATAAATTCTTTTTTTCTGTCTTACCTGATGCAAGTACCACTTTTAAAAGACTTATACACACAACTCTTGATGAATTGATCAATATCCAGATATACCTTGATGATCTAATCATATACGCTAAGGGGCTGATAATTACCTTAGAGTTCCAAGTGTTATTTTTGGGTCCTTTCAAAATTTCTTTTGTCCTGGACACTAACTCTTACATTCCAAAGGATTTATAGGAAAAAATGTTTTCCTACAGTACTGATTGTCCTCACTTAAAACATTATGTGGGACCAACGTGAAGAATGCTAACGTTGTTTGGATTTTCCTTTATTCTTTTACAATAGTTTGACTTCTACTTTCTGTTTTAGAACATTTCCTACTACTTTTACTTTCGTTCATTTTATTGCTGCAATTTTAATTTTTGCATTTTACTTCGGTCATGATTTTGTTGCTTACCACCTTTTAGTTGATTTGGTCAAAATAAGATGTTGGATCAGTTCTGCCACAGTAACACTCCTACAATATATTGTTAGTCAATAACAATTTGGCTTACACAACTGTCATGATGTTTCCCCTGAAAGCTCCCTTGAATTTGTTATCTTCTTTCACTGCTGTTTAGAAAATTTTAGGTTATCTCCCGCTTCTGCTTTCCTTATCTTCACCCATTTGAGGATTTAAGAGGGCAAGTCCATAAATTTTCTCCTTGAAGTTAAGAGCCAATCTCAGTTGAACGATTATGCATACAGTGGTAAAACCCCTCATACTTAACGCTTTTCATGAGTTATTCTCAAATTCCCAATCATTTTTCCATTAAATTCCCAATGAGTTGCATAATATTCCTGGTTATATCTCTTGATATGTTGTTCTTGGTCTGCGAAACCATGATTTCTAGTTCTAAATCTATTGAAAACAAATTTCCCTATGGAGTCGCCAGTTTGTTGACGATTAAATTCGCAACGAGGATTTCGCCTGCAAAGTATTGCTAATGCCTATTAATTATAACCTAACAAGATATATAATACTAGTAGGTGGGATCCCCTTGTTGATTGGGAGATCAGATCTGGTTCTTATTTCATGTTATACTGTTGTTCGACATTGCTACAAAGTTCTACATGATTGATGAAATCTTGGTCTTATTGGCGATGGATAAAGTCTATTATGTGGTGGTTCTAATTGTGACAAATGAATGATCATTAATGCATGATTGTTCTGTCGCTATAGGCTCTAATGTCATGTTGAAATGGCTTATGATATCCATTGTTACCTTCCCATTTACTACTTGAATTATTACTTGTGCCACCTGCAAAGGATACATGTTAGTAACCACAAATAATTGAAAGAAAATAATACAATGTGAATAAATCCACAAGAGATAAACTATGTTACTATGCTATACAATGTTGCACTATGCATTTTAAAGAATTAAAAGAATGATTGTTAGTCCTAACTAACGGGGTTAGTGGATATACAATTTATTGAGTTATGTGGATATTATGTGATATGCTTTATAGTGTGGTTGGCAGTGGTTAATGTGACATAGGGTGGCGCTCTTGGCAATTAGTGGATGTTGGTATCGATACATGGTTTAATTAAATGAGTTCATGGATTAGTGGGATGGTGTGTATTGAGGAATTGAATGACTAGAGGGTGGAGGTTACATGCATTTACTGCACGTCATTCCATACACCTCCCACTGGTTGTCACCCTAGCTATTGTTCAAATGTGTTCACTGTGGCTAAGCTCTGATTTTGAAGCAGAGAAAGAATTGTTTGAACAAGCTCACGTTTCTAAGGTTTTCGTGGTTACATGTATATCTTTTCGCCATCCATGGAACCACTTTAGTTATGAAATAGATATTGGCTTGGTGATGTATGAGTCTGTGATTTCCTTAAGTCTGGCAACTGTCTAAAATTGTGATATTTTTCTAGAATGAATGGTTGGTGTGGTTTCATTGCGATAATGTTTGAAGTTATAGTTTCATTGGTCATTCTGAGTTTAGAAGCCATGAAGGCTCTCTGTCATCCTTATTGGTCTTGTTTGAAGGGTTTTGATTCTATCCAGATGGGTTGGCTGTCTCCATGCTTTCTTGTCACCATACCTAGTCGTTTGATGTTATGGGGTGATCCGGATTATTTTCGGCACGAAATGAGAGTGGAGATATAATAAAGAAATGCACAGAGATATTGCAGATATTCAATAATATAACAAAAAATGTATCAGAGATGAAACCATAAACACAGATATACAGTAATACATGATTTCTATTAATCAAAGAAATGTACAGAGACTGTAAAAATACAGAGTGAAGGACTCGCTAGAATGGTGGCAGCTTATCTCTGAGAAGAGATGTGACGACTACTCGCATTCACAAGAAGATGGTTATAATGAGGCTCTGGAGGCCTTTTTACAATAATCAGGAATGCCAAAAGTCCTAGACATCCAAAAACCTAACCCTAGGAGATGAAGCGCCAAAAGTCATGTGGGCCCCGTTTGGGTAAGTTGGTG
>SNQJ01S0008316.1:609100-624987 GCA_010110895.2 Picea sitchensis | reverse complement strand
TAATTTTTAAATGAATTAAGGGACAGGATCGGGCATGACTTTTGAGTCTGTATTTGATGATTGAAATAATTCGTGGGTCGTGGTTGATGAGTTGACGCTGAACAGAGTGGAAATAAGTGACTGTGTATTCATTTGGGAATTGTTTTGAAATATTAAATGGACAATGAGAAGAAACATAACTCTTCTACAGGTTGTTTTGGGGTGCATGATTGTCTTTTTTGGTGACACTTTGTTATAAATTTTATTACAAACAATGAGCAAGTCAATGTACAAAATTAATTGAATTATACGCAATAGTTTTCCTTTGATCAAAGTGATTATTTGGTTGTTGTTATTTCCTTTTACATAATGGTTTTATGGATTAATTAATTAAATTTATGAACAATATCTTCTTTCTTTCCCTACCACTATTTCACTTTTCGCTAATTACAACCCCATCGCCTTCCCATGGTCATTTTTCACTCCATGTTCTAAAATTTAATTACAGTCAAGAAAAAATATGTATTGAAGTAGTTTGAAATCACAGTTTCTTGGTTGGATCACGGTGATATTTTCTTTGGTTTGCATTACAGTTGATTGTTGTTGTCTTTTAGAAGTAACCATGTTTCTTTTCCCCCTCATTTTATCAAGTTTCGCTCAATACAAACCCCTCACATATCCCATGACCTTTTGTTCACCCCCTGCTCATTGACAATAGTTAAACAATTTATATGGATTGGATTTTATGAGTTTGATATGTTGTTGAGCCAAAGTCTATTTTATATTTTTAAGGAGTTGTCATGTATGGTTGTAAAGGAACTATTTTCTAATCAATCATGCATGTAGGAATGAGCTTTTTCAGTCGAGGTAGCCATGGTAGGGGCAATTGAGGGAGAGGTAATTGGAATAGAGGCCCAAGAAGGCCAAGATTCTCCATACACTTTCATGCTGAATCACAAGACTTAGGCCAGTTGTTTCAGGCCATATTTTTCAATTGGATTGGGCAAGGAGTGGTCCAATATAGGCCTGAAAGGCCTCCTTTCCAAGCTCCACAAGCCCCTAGTATTCCAATGCCCCCTCATGTCTCATTGCAACCCGAGGTTCTTGAAAACGACGGATGGAAAGAGATTGTCCACCCGACAGTCTCCCAACATCGTGGCTAGCCCAATTTGTCCTTACCTACTCCCCCACCTATTAACCATATTTTCCAAGCTGCACCTGTCCACTCACCGGTTCATTCCTCTCATGCTAGAAAAAGGCTGAAAACCAAGGCCCACCATGCCCCCGACAAAGGAAAAGCTACGTTTTCCCCTTCCTCATCCTCCAATGGCTCTGATAAATCCATGTCTTCCCGGATGCATTTGAGGGACGATTGTTCTCATATGATCAACGAAATAAGGCCTAAAGGCTCAGCGCAGCCAAAGGAAAATTCAGAAAAATCGAAGGGTGACGACAACAATCAAGGAAAGATTGCATCTCAAAGTGGGAAATATGGTTTTTGAGTTATTTATTTATTTATTATTAATGAGAGTCGACTTCAGAAGTTTTGGACAACATGTTTTCTTTGGATATATGAGTAATATATTTTTTTAAAATAATTTCAAATATCAATAAGATAAATTGTCAAATGTGAATGTGATGATGGGAATCATAAGGAAGGGTGTTTTTCTTAATTAACTAGTTATGTTATGATTGTTAAGAGATAAAGGGAGTCACAAGGGGTCCCACCTACTAGTTATTCTTTATTTAAAACCCTTATTATGATTTATTACTTTTCCCCCTTAACTAAAAAGTTGGTTGAGTTTTTAGTTAACTTAACTAATGAGGTAATTCAACTACTTCAACCAATTCTAATTTGATTAAAGGCAAAAGGAGAGGGAGGAACATGAGGAGGATAGAAGGAGAAACATACTAAGGTTTTCTCTTTGAGTTTATGTTGAGATAGTTTAGTTTTCATTCATTCCTTAATTTATCACAAGCCTAATTCTTTTTTATGATAGTGGGGTCTTATTGTAGACAACAAGATTCAGGGCTGAATTACATCATTCCGACACTTGTTTTCCAGAGGTGTTGATATATCGTTGATAGTATGTGTAGAATTGTGTATTTTTGAATTAGTTTTCATGAATCACAAAGGATATTGTGTAGAGTCGAGTGGGCAAGAATCTGTGGCAAGTTGATACAGCTTTTAGAGTTCATTTTTTATTATTTTCTGTCAGAGGTCCTTTTGTATGTTCCATTGGGGATGTCTAAGTTTGAATTTGATCCAAAACTTCTTTACGAAATTTTGTAAAGAGAATGACTCTTTGGTGAATTGGAATGAAATAAAGGATTTCTTTATGTCTCATCTGTCTTGATTACCATCTTGGTGTCTTTGCTTCTGTCTCTACATCTATTTCAATAACTGTTATATTCAGAAAATCATATAAATAATGGATTTTCCAGCAAGCTTTTATTTATAAAAAGACTAGCCTAAGCACTTGTAATCAATACTTGTGAGTCAGGATATTAATGTTTATGGCTATAAACATAGGGTGACATTCCCTTCTATTTTTCTTTAGCCAAGCAAAATCTGAAAATGCTTGAGTAAGATCATTCATATCTTTTCCTCAACACAAGTGAGAAGTGTTTCTCTTATTTATATGAGAGATATAGCACCCTTCTCACACAACAGAAAGCCCTAAAAACATAAAATAATTCTTTTATCTCTCACAACCCCGAGAGATAAAGAAAGAATACAAAAAATATACATGATAAATGAGTGGATATGTCACTAAAACCCCCAATGATGCCTTCAATATGAATTGAAGTAGCTCTAACATCAAATTGTCTCTCATAAATGTTCCCTCAACCTCACACATGTGGAATGTGTGGCCTAATGAGGTGGAGGAATGACTCCAAAATGATGTCTAGGGGGCTCAAAAGTGAAACATTTCCCTGAAGGGGTGAAACGTTTCATCGCCAAGTGGTGTATTAATTCCCAAGAGGTGTGACATCTCATCAGAAGGTGCCAAATCATCATTAAAAGGTCCAACATCCCATAAAAAGGTGCAACATCCCATCAAAAGGTGTCAAATCATCATCAAAGTGCAACATCCCATCATTAAAAGGAGTCACATCATACCCCATGTGTGCTAAGGTGTATCATCAAGAGCCATTTCATTAAAAGGTTGAACGTCCTCCTAGAAGTTTGGAACAAACTCTCTTGAGTGGTGGACATGACCTTCATGAAAGTGGGCCAATATACCCTCAATATCCTCCAAAGCATCCAAGTTTCAACTAAGCATGTGGTTATGTGCAATCCATCATCTAAGGAGGGGATCATGTAGTCCAATGCATCATGAAGACCATATGAAAGGTACATAATTCAAACACAACATATAATGTGAGTCATGTAAATGCAAATCCATTGGATAGATCTCATAAAGTATCATCTTCAAACTTCATGCTAGATTACAAATTATACAATTTATGAAGTTTAGGTATTGGAGGATAATTTTTGCCCCTATTAGGTGTGCCAATACCCATGATAAGATGTATATACCAAGGAACCCATCAAGGAGTATGTGCCATGGTATGTGGTATGGATTGGGGTTTATTTCATGGGTGGATGTCATTGAAATGAAAAGCCATATATGATAGTCATCCCCATGAGCACCTTTGTAGAGGGAGAGCTTAGGCAATGAAGTGCCCTTTCCTCAACATCGTGTCTTTCCAAACCCCCATTTTATTTTTTCTAAGTTATTTCTTCAACCTTTTTTGGATTTTGATTTTCATTTTCTAATTCCTTTTGCTAGGTATGTATTCATTGCATAAGACTTGGGGTGATGGCCTCTTAGGGAGGGGGTAGAGCTCATGCTTTATTTCTTTCTTGATTTTTAAGACTTTTGTTTTCTTGTTTTTTTTTGTTTTTTTTTTAATTTTAACATTTGGTATTAGGGATTTTTATCCTTCTATATAATATTTTTTTATAAATTTGCATCAACCTCGAGCATTCAAGCCCCTTCTTCTCATGGGATTTTGAAGCATGGACCATTTTGGGATACATGTAACAACCAACCCAAAAGAAAGGGGAAAAAAAGAAAATACAGATGGAATATGTTATGTACGGTAAGGGATATGGACACGTTACCCATATTAAGGTCTCCCAGTAGTACAATGTTTCCCAAGAGTGAGAACACTTGACTAGGAGATGATGATGATCACTGAGGTGAAACAAGGAAAAAAGTATAAATTCAAAGCATCATGATTCATTATCCAATTCAACCCATGATCATTTTCATGCCCTAAACGTTGACATTATCATTCGATATGAAGTGACAAAGCAATGTATCTCAATGTGTAATGCACTGTGTCATCTGATGTGAGTGAGTTGAGCATGTAATAGAAGGCATCTATGGGAAACTGCCTATGGAGAGTTTGGAATGTCATCATCAGAATTTTTGTCTGTAATGTGGATCATGAAGAAAAAATCTCCTCTATTTACCCCTAGAAGTGAGCGAGTAACAAGACCCACACTAACAGATATCTTCATGCCCAATCCCACCATCACCTTGCTTAAAAATCCATTGTTATTAGAACTCTTTTATATAGAGTTGTTCAATTTTTAACCCCTCAACATCTAAGAAAAGAAACATCCCACCTTACTAGAATACTCCAAACTCATGGCTATCCTATTTTACAAATCAATAAGGAAGATCCAAACTCATGGCTATCCTATTTTACAAATCAATAAGGCTTTCTTCCCCTTCTCCTCCAAAAAAGCACAATCAAAACCAATGATCCCCCCTTTCCTCCTCCAACCCAAAATCCATTGTTATTAGAACTCTTTTATATAGAGTTGTTCAATTTTTAACCCCTCAACATCTAAGGAAAGAAAGACCCCCCCTTACTATAATCCTACAAACTCATGGCTATCCTATTTTACAAATCAATAAGGCTTTCTTCCCCTTCTCCTCCAAAAAAGCACAATAAAAACCAATGATCCCCCCTTTCCTCCTCCAACCCAAGCTCAAATTTATCTTCCTTACATTCATTTCATCATCAACCATATCTTTAAGTTCTTATCCAAAAATAATATCAAAACCTTAATTAAGCCTCACAAGACCCTCAAATAATTATTCAAAGTCGTCAAAGATAAGACAAACCCTCTACATTGTGAAGGTGTTTACCAAACTCCGTGCTCTTGTGGAAAATCCTACATTGACCAAACCGACCACTCTATCCAAACTCGCCTTAAGAAATATATAACCAATATCTTTCACAATTGTGTTAACAAATTGGTGATTGAAAATTATTCTCTTAACATTGAACATATTATTTATTTTGACCACATCAAAATCTTAATGTTAACTCCTCATTATTCAACCTACATCATTAGAAAAGCCCTTGAAATAAGAAACATCTTAATAACTTTAATCATAAAAATAGGTATAAATTTAATCACACTTAAAGCCCATTATCCAATAGCTTTGACCTTAATATTTATATTTTTTCAAACCTTTTATCTTCTTTCCTCCTCAATTTTCCTCTATCATCATTGTCCTTTATTTATGTCCTAAACCCTTCAAATATCCCTTCCTTTCCTTCATTATTTTTCCAATTATTTCTTTTTCCGAATTTATCTCTAACCTTTAACTATTTATCATCCCCTTTAATTGTAACACATATTTATTGTTAAATTTCCCTTTCGTTCTAGTAATGATTAATATTAAGCTCCCTTTTATTCAACGGTGGTTAAATCCTAATTCATTATTATTTTCAAATTTATAATTATGAAACTTTTGATAATTCTTCCCTTCTATTATTTTTGGTATTAATTAAACTTTTACTTGTTGAATCGCTTATTCAATTTTATTTTTATTTTTAATGTTAATACTTTTTAAATGATTTTAATTTATTAACCTTAAATTTTCTAATACATTTAAAAAAACAATTTTTAATATTATTATTTAATTAATATTTGATCAAATATTTTTTTATTTTATATTATATTATAATATTAAACTAATAATTTATTTTTTATATATTAATATGTATAATAATAATTAGTAAATATTTTTATTTATTTATATTATATTATAATATTAAACTAATAATTTAATTTTTATATATTAGTATGTATAATGGTTAGTACATCTATTTAATGCCTATTTAAAATCATAAAATGGTTAATCTTCTCCACATTATTCCAAGCTTATGATTAACCCCTCATAATAATGTTTTAAAACTTAAACATAATTTATTTTTAGAAAATATTCCACAATAATCCTTATCTTATAATTCCATTAATCCTTATCTTATAATTCCATTAATCCTTATCTTATAATTCCATTGCTTATTAATAATTATAAGGTATTTATTATATATGATTTATTTATTGGATATGCACTAATAATTAAATAATATCCACATAATTATACACCAACACATTTGTATACCACTTTGTAAACTTAGTTAATGGTATAACACTCCAACTACACGCAATGACTATGAAGAACTCATCAAAGGTATGCTTTTCTTCATGATTCATGCTAATCATAATAAGTTAATGGACACCATTAGTACTGGAGATGATCCAGATGGTTTACTAGATGATCACATGTAAGTAGAGGGTTGAGGTAAGATCACATGTGAATTTTTATTATTTTTGAGTTACATTGTTTTTAAATATGCTAATGTTACTCTCAGTGAGAATCAAATCATCAACAATGATGAGTATATTAATGATGAGTATATTATGGTTGACATGTTTGATGTACAAGTTGTGTTTATAATTAAATCATTAATATATAAAACAAGGATTTAAGTAAATTATCATTAGCATGTTTAATTTATAAGTTGTTTGTCAAACTAACATTGAGTACAACCCCTATTAACAAGGCAATGATCTATTTTCTCGTACAAATCTCAAGGGACTTGTTTACATTCATGTAAATCCAAACTCAACATCCATTTAGTTATAATCTTGTGTTTTTTAACTTGACTATTCACTAAAAACTTGGTTTTGTATATCTATTTGTAGTGAAAACAATTCTTGAAACTTGGTTTTGTATACCCATTTCTAGTGAAAACAATTCTTGAATTTTATTGAGCGAATAAAGCCTAAAATTCACCACTAATGATATTCCATGAGTTGAAAAACATATTTTCATTAAGACTAATTTCTATCCTCCATAGAGAATCATCTTTCTAAGGAAGTTTTTCCAAAAGTGACTCATGCGTTGAATTTTTATTTATATTGTTTTAGTATGTACAAATGATGAACCATGTGTTGAAACGTGCCTTACTTGGTACACAAAAGTGTCTTACTTTAGCACAATGCATAGAAAAATTGTACTCATAAGAAAGGAAAACTATAAGAGGCTTTCATGTCTAAGAGTAACGGAAAAAACATTCACCTTTTTAGTAATGGATACAACACTCACTCATTTTTGCTTGTATAACATCTATTTGCAATAGGACACTTTTATCTTCCCTCATTTCTAACTCTTACTTTTTTTATGCACATAGTTTTAAGAACCAAATATCAATATAGCATAGAAAAACCTTGGAATAAGTACTCAACGTCTTGAAAAAGTGATAATTTCAGATAGTAAGCCTCTTCGAGGGGGAAACCTTCTTATAAACCACATAAATGTTCAAGTAAAACATGATTCCAAATTAAAATGTCTCCTTGGTATATATAGGAGAATAGGAGGTACAATTACAACTAATGGACCCAAGCTGACATAAATAAAATAACATTACTAATGTAATATTCCCCAATTAAGGGGTAATGTGCCACTATTTAGGGCTTAACATTCCCTTCCCCTTCAGACAAGTGTTGTCTGCAACACTTGAGTAATTATGGATGCTTCTGTATAAAAGACTCATCTTCCCAAGTGGAATCTTCAGCAGGAAGTTTCCTCCACTTAATGAGATACTTTGAAATGGATTTATTCCTCAGCTGGCAAATTCTTGTGTCAGTGATGGCTTCGGGCTCCAATATGAATTTTCCTTCCTCATCAAGTGATACAGGAGCATCTCTCCAAGCCAGCAAACCAACTCAACACACACATTCAATGAGGAAAGGCGCAAACCTTTCATGTTTTCAATTTGAATGTGAAGGCATTTGATATTGTAAGGCTGTTAGAGCCATAGAGTCGTGCCTATACGCAAGCTATAGTTAATAGAGGATCTTTAATGGCTGTAAGGCTGCAATCTAGCTCCGATTCGGACTAGACAACCATTTATTGGTAATTCAATGTAATTAAATGAGAGTTGGTGAGGATGGAGGGAAGAGCTCGAAGAGCCCCCTCATGTAAAAGATCTTTGATCTTGTTTTGGGTAGGTAGCAAGAGTTAGAGAAGAGAGCAGAGAGGAGGAGCCAAGACTTTGTCAAAGTCTGAGCTCAGGAACACCTTGTAAAGGAGGCATTTGATATTAATACAAACTAGAGCAATTTTTCCTCCATATTCTCTGTGTTGTGTGAATGTCTATGTGTGTTCTATTTACACTGTGAATGTATGTTGTGGATGTGCGTTTACAGGGATAGATAAGTTCTGCTATTTGTAGAGTTCTTTGATTTCAGGTTGGATTTCTTTGAGGCTTCATGCCAAGAGGGCATGACAGGACACTGCGGGTTCTGATAGTCAGTGCTTAGAGAGCACTTCCAATTCTGCAGAATTTGGACAAGGACATGCTAGGAGGGCACACCAACTGAAATCATTGACTCAAAGGAAGACCTCAAGGTTGTTGAATACCTTGGAGGTGAGACTGTGTAGAGGAGGACACAGTAGAAGACAAAGTCTCTGAGGAGTTTTGTAGAGCTCTGCCAAGAGGGCATTGAGCAGGTGCATAGAGTGCACAGAGGAATTTTGTTGAGTTCAGGGGGAAGAAAGAACTACTGAGAGTTCTATAGAGCTCTGCTAGGAGGGCATTGAGCACAGGCACAGAGTGCAGAGGAGAACTCCATTATGGGTTCAAGGAGAAATCAGAATCACTGAGGATTCTGGAAGCTCTTCCAGGAGGGCATTGAGTAGGTGTTGAGGGCACAGGAAAGAACTCTTTTGAGTTATGGAATAGAGAAGAGTCTAGGAGAGGATCTTCACAGGGTTACTGAACACCTTGTAGACTCAGCAAGGAGTTGCTTGAGCAAGAGACTGCCAAGAGGGCATCAGATTCTCCATAGAAGGGAGAAGAAAGGGGTTAAGTCCTTTAGAGGTTTGAGCAATAGAAAATCTCAGGACAGATAGCACCTTCGTGTGTCCAGAGACCTTG
The DNA here is from genome assembly GCA_010110895.2 of Picea sitchensis. Lineage (NCBI taxonomy): Eukaryota > Viridiplantae > Streptophyta > Pinopsida > Pinales > Pinaceae > Picea > Picea sitchensis. The sequence goes on along the minus strand of SNQJ01S0008316.1, from coordinate 615,747 downwards.
TAGGAATCAAATAGGTTGAGGAAACCTTTCAAGGTTTCAAAGAAGAGAAGCTCAAGAGGAAAAGTGTTTTTATGCACATAAGTGATAGCTACCAGGAGTGTAGGAAGTCGGGGAAAACCTTTCCAGGTTTCACAAGTCCCAAAAGCTCAAGAGGGAAAGCATCCTTAGAACGCAAGTAGGAACCAAGGTTATGGGCTTTGCAATGGAAGCAAAGGCCGAGGCCTTATGGAGCAAGAAAATCTTCCAAAGGTGAAGGCAGGAGCGTAAGCTCAGGAGAGAGCTACAACTGCCGTCGGATCGAGCAGAGGACAAGATCTAGACTGTTGAAGTTTCACGTCCAGGAGATAGCGTAGGAAGGGCGCAACGGAAGAACAAGTCTGAGACATCAGATTTGGGTACATGGACTGATAGCCGTCGGATCTGTGGAAAGATGCATGAGGTTTAAATCCTCACGTGTAGAGCAGAGAATCCGAAAAGTCCCGATAGGGTAGAGGTATCGGGATTTCAGACTTTGGGAATTCAGAGGTTCAAAGGATGAAGGACCAGAGATTAGGACTCATGGGTCCCGAAGTCCCGAAAAGTGCATACAGTTGAGATTTTGGGGAAATCCCCAAAAATGACTATTTTAGTATTTCGACTATCGGAAGATGCAGGGGTGAGAGTTTGGAACTCTTGACCCATAGAATCCCAAAAGGAATTGAGTTGTTGGATCAAGGGAGGCTTTGAGCCGTTGATCTTGCTCAGGAGAAGGAGGACCGAAGTTTCGGGATTTCGGTACTTCAGTATTTCGGATACCAGAAGTACGAGAGGACAAGGAATTGTTGCACCGAGATTCGCGAAGTTTCGAAACGTGAATTCCCGAAAAGAACAGGAGGAGTATTGTCGGGTCACGAGACAGGATCAGATTTTGGCATACCGAAGATCGAGATTTCGGAAGTCCCGAGGGAAAGGAATCCGGGCCTTCGGGAATAAAAACCCTAAAGTTGCAAAATATGATATAGAGGAGAGTGAGGCTGCGGTCGCACCGGGTATCGGGATTTCAAAAATCGACATTTCGAGAATCCTATAGCCAGGAAGTGGGATACTTGACATTGAAGGTCCCGAAATCACGAAACGCGAAGAGCCAGGGAAAAGTAATCCTTGGAGGATAAAACCGGGGATCGACATTTCAGAATACCAGGATTCAACATTTTGGGAATCCCGAAGACTAAGAGTCGAGGCTCATGGAGTTGAAAGTTCTGAAGAAGACTACGGTCATATGAAGAGTGGTAACATGGACCAAAGATATGGCCCAGGGGGCTAATTGTCGTTGAGTTCTATTTCAGCATTTCGACATTTCGGGGATCGAGGGATCGAGAAGGAAGAGGTTCTCGACATCAGGACTCAGGAAGTCACGAAACCCGAAATTACATTGCGGGAAAAGATCACGGTCGTATTTGAAGGTTGTGTGGAGGTGAAGGACCTATGGATCAAAGATTTGAGGTTCCAATAGGGAATCAAAGGAGCCGCTTCGGCTTGAGGAGGTTTTTGAACGATCCTGCATGGACCTCGACCCGAGGGTTTGGGGGTCTGCACCAGTGTGGTATCAGAGCCACTTTCTGTTTGTATACTGTAGACAGAAGGAGGCGGAGGAAGAGAGTACTCTGATGCACATCATTTTGTTATCAGAGGCAGCTTCCATAGACAGGCAAAAGGAGACATAGCCCTGAGACTTTGTGGAGATTGTTGCAGGTGCGTAGCAGTCAAAAGGAACTAGTCAGGTTGACTGTAAAGGAAGGCTGGAAGCACTCAGGGTTGCTAAGTGACAACAGATTTTTCAGGAGGGAAGATAAACAACAGGCATAATGGCTACTGAAGGTCATTCACGTGGTGGGAAGAAGAACCACTAGCAATGGGAGAACACTGCAAGGGACAAAGAGCTCGTCGAGATCAGGGCAAGGATGGATGAGCTTGCACTGCGGGTGCAACAGAATGCAAAGTCGAGATGGGTGTATGAATGGCCCATGAAGACGAAGGTAAAATGGCCAGTTAGGGGATTGGTGGCCAGAAGATAACAAAGGTTGTTAAAGGGATGGTTGAGGCATGCTGAAAACCTCAATGGACCGGAGGAGATGGTTCAGGTGTGTGAACCAGAGGATGGGAGAAACCTCAGTAGTGAGGATGACATGGGATCAGCTGAAGATCTCAAAGACTGCCAAGAGGGCAGAACAAAAGTTCCCAATTTCCAGGAGGGCAATGAGATGAGATCATTGCGGGATCTCATAGACTTTCAAGAGGACAATTGGGGAATTTCACATTGCCAGGAGGGAAATGAAATGATATCACTACTGGATATCATAGACTGACAGGAGGACAACGAGGGGAATTTATATTGCCAGGAGGGCAATGGAAAGAGTTCAGCAGAAGATCTCAGTGATTGCCAGATGAGCAATGAGATGGGATTTGAGGATCTCATAGACTGCCAAGAGGGTAACAAAAAGTTTCCAGATTGTCAGGTGGGCGGGGGAATAGAAGTGAGACTATCTGAAAGTCTCAGGAACTCAAAGGTGAGTTCGGATCAATGAGAGGAGCTGACAGAAGAAGATCAGAAGAACATTTTGATCATTGGAGGAATTGAAATATTATTTCCATTAAGCCCAGTTGAGGAAAGAGTGTGTGTTGCAAAAGCAGCAACATAAGACCGACAACCAGAAGAGACTGTCATGGAAGAAGAAATGGAGCAGCCACTGATGACTGCCGAAGCAGAAGAAAAGGAGCATGCGGTTAAGATGCTCACTCCATGGGAGATGGGGTTGGAAATACTGGAGGATTGGCTGAACAATCCAGAGCCAGCGAGTGATTGCCATCAACAGATGTTGGCAGATGAGCATTCCGAGGAGTCGCTCAGAATTTTCAGCCAGGGAGATGAACAGCTAATGAAGACTGCCATGCCGAGGCATGCAACAGGCCATGAAGAGAAATTCCAGGCTGACAAGCAGCTGGAAGAGGCTGGAATTCAACTAGTAGAGAATTTGGTAGAAGTTGAGCTGCCAGAAGAAGAAGCTAAGCAATAGCTCAGTAAGGAGACTGCAAAACTTGAATCTACAGCAGGGTGGCAAGTTGAGGTCACAAGAGATGGAGAAGATGACATGGGAGATCATGATGATCTGCCCATTTGCAGAGAGAAATTGCAGCAGAGGAGACTGCATGAACAGAGCTAGCCATTGCAGCAGCTAGACGAGGTGATCGATGAGGTCAGGAGGCTGATGTTGAAATCAACACAAGAGACTGCCAACAAGAAGAATTTGGGCAGAAGAGAGATAGCCGCAGAACAACAGGAGCAGTGGAAACAACAACAACAATAGAGAGATGGATCGGGGAGACAACTCCAGAGAGTTGTTTGGGATCCAGGAGGATTTCAACAGCCAGGGTGGAGATCTCATGAGCAGGAGCTCATGAATTTTCTCAGCATAGCAGTATGATGCAGGAGCATCTCTCCAAGCCATCCATGCGCCAGCCAGCCAGCCAACTCAGTGCACGCATCCTATGAGGAAAGGTGCAGCCCTTTCACGTTTTGAATTTGAATGTGAAGGCATTTAATATTGTAAGGATGTTAGAGCCATAGAGCCATGCCTATACGCAGGTTGTAGTTAATAGAGGATCTTTAATGGTTGTAAGGCTGCAATCTAGCTTCGATTCAGACTAGACAACCATTTATCAGTAATTCAATGTAATTAAATGAGAGTTGGTGAGGATGGAGGGAAGAGCTTGAAGAGCTCCCTCATGTAAAAGATCTTTGATATTGTTTTGGGTAGGTAGCAAGAGTTAGAGAAGAGAGCAGAGAGGAGGAGCTGAGACTCTGTCAAAGTCTAAGCTCAGGAACACCTTGTAAAGGAGGTATTTGATATTAATACAAACCAGAGCAGTTTTTCCTGCATATTGTCTGTGTTGTGTGAATGTCTATGTGTGTTCTATTTATGCTGTGAATGTATGTTGTGGATGTGCATTTACAGGGACATATAGGTTCTACTATTTGTAGAGTTCTTTGATTTCAGGTTGGATTTCTTTGAGGCTTCATGCTAAGAGGGCATGACAGGACACTGCGGGTTCTGATAGTCAGTGCTTAGAGAGCACTTCCAATTCTGTGGAATTTGGACAAGGATGTGCTAGGAGGGCACACCAACTAAAATCATTGACTCAGAGGAAGACCTCAAGGTTGTTGAATACCTTGGAGGTGAGATTGTGTAGATGAGGACATAGTAGAAGACAAAATCTCTGAGGATTTCTGTAGAGCTCTTCCAAGAGGGCATTGAGCAGGTGCATAGAGTGCACAAAGGAATTCTGTTGAGTTTAGGAGGAAGATATAACTATTGAGGGTTCTATAGAGCTCTACCAGGAGGGCATTGAGCATAGGCACAAAGTGCAAAGGAGAACTCCATTGTGGGTTCAAGGAGAAATCAAAATCACTAAGGATTCTGGAAGCTCTTCCAAGAGGGCATTGAGCAGGTGCCAAGGGCATAGGAAAGAACTCTTTTGAGTTCTGGAATAGAGAAGAGTCCAGGAGAGGATATTCATAGGGTTATTGAACACCCTGCAGACTCAACAAGGAGTTTCTTGAGCAAGAGACTGCCAAGAGGGCATCAGATTCTCCATCTGAGGGAGAAGAAAGGGGTTAAGTCCTTTAGAGGTTTGAGCATTAGAAAATATCAGGACAGATAGCACCTTCGTGTGTCCAGAGACCCTGTAGGAATCACAGAGGTCAAGGAAACCTTTCAAGGTTTTAGAGAAGAGAAGCTCAGGAGGAAAAGTACTTTTGTGCACAGAAGCGACAACTACTAGGAGTGTAGGAAGTCGGGGAAAAACTTTCCAGGTTTCACAAGTCCCGAAAGATCAAGAGGGAAAGTGTCCTTAGAATGAAAGCATGAACCAAGGTTATGGGCTCTACAATGGAAGCAAAGGCTGAGGCCTTATGGAGCAAGAAAATCTTCCAAAGGTGAAAGCAGGAGCGTAAGCTCAGGAGAGAACTACAACTGTCATCGGATCGAGCAGAGGAAAAGATCTGGACTATTGAAGTTTCACATCCAGGAGGCAGCATAGGAAAGGAGAAGTGGTAGAATAGGTCTGAGCCGTCAGATCTAGGTACATGGACCGATAGCTGTTGGATCTGTGGAAAGATGCATAAGGTTTAAATCCTCACGTGCAGAGCAGAGAATCCGAAAAGTCCCGACATGGTAGAGGTATCAGGATTTTGGACTTCGGGAATTTGGAGGTTCAGAGGATGAAGGACCAAAGATTAGGACTCATGAGTCCCAAAGTCCTGAAAAGTGCATATAGTTGAGATTTCGGGGAAATCCCCGAAAAGGACTATTTCAGTATTTCAGCTATCGGAAGATGCAGGGGTGAGAGTTCAGAACTCTTGACCCATAGAATCCCGAAAGGATTTGAGCTGTTGGATCAAGGGAGTCTTTGAGCCATTGATCTTGCTCAAGAGAAGGAGGACCGAAGTTTTAGGATTTCGGTACTTTGGTATTTCGGATACCAGAAGTATGAGAGGACAAGGAATTGTTGCGTCGAGATTCACGAAGTTCCGAAACGCGAATTCCCGAAAAGCATAGGAGGAGTATTTCCGAGTCACGAGACAGAATCAGATTTTGGCATACCGGAGATCGGGATTTCAGAAGTCCCGAGGACAAGGAATCTGGGCCTTTGGAAATGAAAACCCCGAAGTTGAGAAATATGACATAGAGGAGAGTGAGGCTGTGGTCACATCGGGTATTTGGATTTCAGAAATCGACATTTCGGGAATCCTATAGCCAAGAAGTGGGATACTTGACATCGGAGGTCCCGAAATCATGAAATGCAAAGAGCCGGGGAAATGTAATCCTTGGAGGAGAAAGCCAGGGATCGACATTTCAGAATACCGAGATTCGACATTTCGAGAATCCCGAAGACTAAGAGTCAGGGATCACGGAGTCGAAAGTTCCGAAGAAGACTGTGGTCATATGAAGAGTGGTCACATGGACCAAAGATATGGCCCAGGGGGCTAATCACCGTTGAGTGTTATTTCGGCATTTCAGGGATCGGGGGATCGAGAAGGAAGAGGTTTTCGACATCAGGACTCAAGAAGTCCTGAAACCCGAAATTACTTTGCGGGAAGAGATCGCGGTCGTATTTGAAGGTTGTGTGGAGGTGAAGGACCTGTGGATCAAAGATTTGAGGTTCCAGTAGGGAATCAAAGGAGCCACTTCTACTCGAGGAGGTTTTTGAGCGATCCTATGTGGACCTCGACCCGAGGGTTTGGGGGTTTGCACCATCAAGTTCTGGCAATATAATTTGAACTAGGATCTTATCACCTATAACCTTCTTCAAGAATGAAACATGGAAAAATGGGTGTACTCGTGAGGATGCAGGCAATTGCAATTTGTATTCCATAGTACCAATCTTTTGCATCACTTTATAAGGACCATAGTACTTTGGTGATAATTATTATCCTTCTTAGCTTGCTTGAGGGACATCTGTTTGTATGGTTGTAGTCTTAAAAACACCCAATCCCCTAATTCAAAACTTCTTTCACTACGATGTTGATCTGCTTGTTGTTTCATGCGATTCTGTGCCATGGTCAGGTTGTTCTTTAAGATTTGGAGAACTTGTTGTTGATGCTCGTTGTG
>SNQJ01S0008316.1:598509-608604 GCA_010110895.2 Picea sitchensis | reverse complement strand
GTCTCTATGAATGCGGTGGCAACTGTACTGGCTTTGAAGGGATGAGAGAGTGCACAAAAGTGTGCATACTTGGTCATTCTATCAACAATCACCATGATGACACTCTTTCCTTCAGACTTCGGTAACCCTGTGATGAAATCCATGGAAACCTCCTTCCAACGTTGACTTGGGATGGATAATGGTTGTGAAAGACCTGGGGTATTAATTGTTTCCACCTTATTTTATTGGAAAACCAAAAATTCTTCTATAAACCTTTGAACATCAGTTTTAAGGCCATCCCAAAAAAATTCCTTCTTTACCCTATGGTAGGTTTTCAAAAATCCTGAGCGCCCTCCTACCGGAGAGGTGTGCAATTCCAATAATACCTTTTGCTTGAGTTGGGAGTTCTTACATAAATATAAGCGATATTTGTACCATAATGAATCATTTTTCCATATAAATGTATCTGATGCATTGGAATCCCGCTGCAACCTTTGAATGAGAATCCACACATTTTCTTTATTCTTCCATTCACCCCTCACTTCTATTATCCAATCGGGTTGAATGATCGAGAAAGCACAGAGAAAGGCCTCAAAATCTTCATCATTTCTTGAGAGTGCATTGCCACAACATTTTTCTTCCCTTTTTTTATAGATGATTTCAAAATAATAACCCAATATCTTGGTCACCCATTTTTGTTGTTCTTCTGAAGATAGTCTTTGTTCGAAGAAGTATTTAAGACTATCATGATCTGTTTTTACCTTGAAGTGCCTACCTATTAGGTAAGGGCACCATTTCTTCAATGCATGTAGTATTGCCATCATTTACTTCTCATAAATGGGTTTGTGTAAGTCATTTCCCTTGAGTGGTCGACTTTCAAAAGCTAGGGGCCTTCCTTCTTGCATTAGGACAACACCAATTCCATTTCCCGAGGCATCACATTCCACAATAAAGGTTTTTGTGAAGTCTGGTGTGGTCAAGACATGATCTTTACACATCACCTCTTTAAGTTGTTCAAAAGATTTAGTTTCCTCTGGAGTCCATGAAAATGCATCCTTCTTAGTTAGTGTCATTAAAGGTGTTGATATTCTCCCATAGTTCCAAACAAACTTGTGGTAGTAACCTGCCAAACCCAAAAATCCTCTAAGATTCTTCAATGTTTTGGAAATCGGCTAGTCCATCATGGCCTTAATCTTGTCAGGGTCTACCTTGACACCTTCATGAGATACAATATGACCCAAATACTCTACCTCCTTCACCCCAAAGAAACATTTGGACGGTTTGGCATATATTTGTTGCTCCTTTAATAGTTGTAGCACCTTGTCAACATGTCGCACATGATCCTCCCAAGACTTGTTATAGATTAGTATATCATCAAAAAATACTGACAATTTTTTTTGAAGGAAGGGCTTGAAAATGGAATTCATCAACCCTTGGAATGTGGAAGGTGCATTTGTAAGGCCAAAAGGTATGACCAAAAATTCACAATGACTTTCATGAGTTCAGAATGTTGTTTTTGGAAGATCTTCTTCCTTCATTCTAATCTAATGATACCCTGAACATAGATCCAAATTTGTGAAATATATTGATCCATATAGTTCATCTAACCATTCATCAATGAAAGGAATGTGAAACTTATCTCTAATAGTGATCTTGTTGAGATATCTATAATCTGGACACATACTCCATGAGCCATCTTTCTTGAATACCATTACCACTGGTGCAGAGTAAGAAATTTGGCTAGGTCTAATAATGCCAACCTCTAACATTTCTTCAACCATACACTCAATTTGACTCTTCTGGGCATAAGGGTATATGTATGACCTAATTTTAGTAGGAACACTCCTAGGAATTAGGTAAATATCATGATCATGATTTCGAGTGGGTGGAAGACCTTTGGGAATATCTTCAAATACTTTGGAATGCTTATCATTGATCCCTTGGAGATGTAAGGGAATAGATGGCTTAGATGTTTGAACATCTAGTGATCCTAGTTGTGCAATAACACCTTGATGCCCCTTTTTCAATAATTTTATCATGCTATTAGAGCTTATCAGCTTACTGGGTTTCCCTGTGATACCTCTTAACTCAATTTATTTTCCTTCCAATGAAAATTTCATGAAAAGTTCTTGAAAATTAAAAGCCACGGTTCCTAATGATTGTAACCATTGGATTCCTAGTACGAAATCAACACCACCCATGGGTATATCAATCATTGGAATATTCATTACATATTCCCCCATGGTGATATTGATCTTATTTCATTTTCCTGAGGAATTGATAGTTCCTCCATCTGCAATCATTCCTTGAAACTCTAGCACGGGATATACAAAGCAATTGAGAGCTTTGGGTAATTTATAGTGAATGAAATTATAAGTACTACCAGAATCAATTAGAACTTTACCTTTTTCTTTTTGATATATCCTTCTATCTTGAGGGTTTGAGGAGTGTTAATTCCAACCAATGCATTACACGATATCGTGGGAGTCAACTCTTCAAAAGAAATCGCTTCTACGTTTTCATCATGAGATGGTTCTTGTTCTTGTTCTTCTTCCTCTTCACAATCTATGTAGAATAATTTATTCTCACCACACTTATGTCCCTTACTGTACTCACTATCACAATTAAAGCATAAACCTTTTTCTTTTCTTTCCTCCAATTGTTGAGGTGTCAACCTTTTAGGTTGAGGTGTTTTAGAAGAAGGAGCAGTATTCTCTCAATAGATGTTAGGATTGGTCCTTCTAGTAGCCATAGCCATATTTTTACTTTCAACATTTCTTGCCACCCTAATCTCCATTGATTTGGGTTCCCAAAGATGAACCTCATGTTGAATGTTATCCTTTAAAGTTCCTATGAATACATCAATCAAGTGCTCATCTGGAATATATGTTACCTTTATATTCAATCTTTGGAAGTTCTCAATGTGCTCTGTAATTGAACCCTTTTGCTTGTGATTTATCAATTGGCTAAAGAAGGTATTTCTCCTTGTATCCTCATAGTGTGCTATCATTTCTTCTGTGAAAATTGTCCAAGTGACGAGTGATTTGTGAGAACAAAGCCATCAATACCATACAAATTGATTGGGTTCTAAATATAAAGAAGCAATTCATACCTTTTGTGTATGTGACACATTATGTAGATCAAAGAATTGCTCCATCTGAAGTGTCCATGTGATTGGGTCCTTGCCATCAAACTTTCTCATATCAATCTTAGAAGCGTGGTTGGTCTTCAACCCAAAGTTGGAGTTTCTCCATTCTTGATTCATCTTCCTTGTGTCCTCATCATGAATTTCATGAGATACATTTTCACTTTCAAGTGTCATCTCTATTAGGAATTTTTTCAATCCTTCCATGATCTCCCTTTTTAAACCATCCATCTCAATATCTATTATTGCCTCCAATTTAGCTTCAGTTGAATCCATCATCCCTTGTAGTTCATCTTTTGTCACTGTCTTATTTTGTAATTCATTTATGTCCTTACGCATTTCTTCACCTTCATCAAGAGTCCAAATAGAACTGTCTGGAGGCTTGTTTGGTGTACAAGTTCCCTTTTTTGGTGGCATGTTGGCCAAATATCACTTTTAAACCTTTATTTTGAGGTGGTTTTGCTAGACAATCTTTCTTCTGCTGTATCTCCAAAGTTTCAACCCTTGTGGGTATGGAAATTTCTTTTTTGTAGTTCTCTGATATTTCTTCTCTGCAATTCCACAAGTCTGATCAAAATTGGATGTTCCAAGAGGAATTTATGGTAACTTCCCCACAACTTGCTGATTTTTGGCCTTTCCAAGAGATCTCACTTGTAGAGCATGCCCCACACAAAATAATTGATATAAAATTGTGAAAATTGTACCAAAAATACTATGGACTGCCCAATATCCAATGCAACTTGTCTCACTCAATTTGGATACTCTAGGAAGAATTTATGATTTTTTTACCCGGAACACATGCTTGAGACTAGTCAATAAGACTAGTCAGATACCCTAATTTCCACAGGGTGTATCTACAAATGTAAGATGACCTAGAAGCTAAATTTTTTATTACAGATACCTTAATAATTTCTATGAATAACCTCTGTATTTCAGGGTCTGAAACGTTACAAAAAAACAATTATAGCAAAGATTCCACGATGAATCAATTCAGGATGATTCCAGAACCCTATCTTACACAGGTTGTATCTATGAAAGTATAAGGCCTCAGGAGCTAAAATTTTAACCCAACGTACCTTGATCCATCTACTAAATATTCTCCAAGGGGTTCCTTCTGAAAGTCATAGAAACAAAATTATAGCGAAAATTCCAAGGTGTCTCAGATGTAGCAGCGAAACCCCAAGACCTTGAGCTCTGATACCATATGTTAAGAACCAAATATCAATATAGCATAGAAAAACCACAGAATAAGTAGTCAATGCCTTGAAAAAGAGATAATTTTAGATAATAAGACTCTTTGAGGGGGCAACCTCCTTATACACCACATAAATGTTCAAGTACAAGATGATTCCAAATGAAAGTGTCTCCTTGGTATATATAGGAGACTAGGAGATACAATTACAACTAATGAACCCAAGCCGACATAAATAAAATAACATTACTAATGTAATATTCCCCAATTAAAAGGTAATGTGCCACTATTTAGGGCTTAACACATAAGATAATTGTGTTATCTTTGAATTATTTAATGATAAAGTGATCCACTTAAGTTTATGTTAGAAGCCACCTGTTGCAAAATTCTAAAAAAACAAACATTTTAATGTAATTGGCAACTAACACTAGTTTTATGAACCATTGAATAAAAAAAGTGTTGGACCACAGGAATCGTGAGACGAGGGTGCCCTTAGTGGCATCAAGAGTCCAATATAATTGATGGCACCAACTTCATGTATTATTTTACCTTATCATAGTGTGGTTAACTTCATGTATTATTTTACCTTATCATAGTGTGGTTGTATGTATTATTTGCATACAAGGGAAACACTTTCCTTATGTTGTTGTTTTCATTAAACCACCCTACATAGCGAAGGAAGTACTATGTTTGATTGTATAAAATATGCTCAATGAGACATTAGTAGGCTTCCCAATGTGGTAGTATAGAAAGTGAAACTCTTTGTGAAACCATTTGAATAATAGTACTATGTTTGATTGTATAAAGTATGCTCAATGAGACATTAGTAAGCTTTCCAGTGTGGTAGTATAGAAAGTGAAACTCTTTGTGAAACCATTTGAATAATATACCTGAAGGATCAAACATCTAAAAAAATATTAAATGAGAAAATAAATAATTTATATGAAAAGTGTGTACATTAACATAAAACAATTGTATTGTCTACATTAGTTTAAAATTTCTTTGGAATTTAATTTAAAATCTATTTGGAATGTCTACATTAGCATTAAATAGTTCCGGGCATTGCATTATATCCTATTTATTTACTGTGTGTCAAGAAAATTGTGTGAAAATAAATATTAATAAAAAAATTGAAATGATAAAACATGGAAGTGAAATGTGCATGAGCAGATTGAAATGAAATTGACCACCACATAGTATCATGAGCCTCATCTCATGTTAATTACAATCGTCATCATAACCTAGCCTTCAATGTCTTCGTTCATTATTTAAGGTATCTTGGTTTTAAGTGCACAAAACTTCCATTGTCTTTTCTCTAATGGTTGAAAATATGTCTTCCTCCATTATTTAAGGTATCTTGGTTTGAAGTGCACAAAACTTCCATTGTCTTTTCTCGAATAGTTTGAAAATATGTGATAGATCACTTTAAGATTTCTTAAGACTAAATACGGGTTAAGTTATCCATTACATTGGGTATTGAAGTAGTTTATACCATATCAAAAATTATAATTATAAAATGAATTTTATAATTAATCTTATTTTGTGATTAAAGAGATTAAAAAAAGGTCCTTCAGGTGTAGGATAATCAATGATAGAGTGTGTTGTTAAGGTATTTCTTGATGTGAAGTCATTGGTTCGAAACCTGTGGAGACAAAAAATCCAACCATATTAAAGGTTGGTGTGATCCCTGAGTGATTTTGACAACTTAAATGTCTATGAATAATTGTTTCTTAAACCACAAACCAGTCCTACAAGTCAAAGACAAACTAGCAAACAAAAAAAGATTAAAAAATGAATTTTTAACTTTTTAAAAATGATATATAAACAAATTAAATGTTTTGAAATGAATAAATATAAATAAATTAAATATTTTAAAACGAATATATATAAATAAGCAAATATTATGATTAACAAATAATTCATAATNATTGTGTGAAAATAAATATTAATAAAAAAATTGAAATGATAAAACATGGAAGTGAAATGTGCATGAGCAGATTGAAATGAAATTGACCACCACATAGTATCATGAGCCTCATCTCATGTTAATTACAATCGTCATCATAACCTAGCCTTCAATGTCTTCGTTCATTATTTAAGGTATCTTGGTTTTAAGTGCACAAAACTTCCATTGTCTTTTCTCTAATGGTTGAAAATATGTCTTCCTCCATTATTTAAGGTATCTTGGTTTGAAGTGCACAAAACTTCCATTGTCTTTTCTCGAATAGTTTGAAAATATGTGATAGATCACTTTAAGATTTCTTAAGACTAAATACGGGTTAAGTTATCCATTACATTGGGTATTGAAGTAGTTTATACCATATCAAAAATTATAATTATAAAATGAATTTTATAATTAATCTTATTTTGTGATTAAAGAGATTAAAAAAAGGTCCTTCAGGTGTAGGATAATCAATGATAGAGTGTGTTGTTAAGGTATTTCTTGATGTGAAGTCATTGGTTCGAAACCTGTGGAGACAAAAAATCCAACCATATTAAAGGTTGGTGTGATCCCTGAGTGATTTTGACAACTTAAATGTCTATGAATAATTGTTTCTTAAACCACAAACCAGTCCTACAAGTCAAAGACAAACTAGCAAACAAAAAAAGATTAAAAAATGAATTTTTAACTTTTTAAAAATGATATATAAACAAATTAAATGTTTTGAAATGAATAAATATAAATAAATTAAATATTTTAAAACGAATATATATAAATAAGCAAATATTATGATTAACAAATAATTCATAATTATAATATAATAATGACCCACATATATTAGAGAAAATAATAACGATCTTATTTTATAATAATTTAATTGTATTATGATTAAATTTACATTTTATTTAGTTATATAATTAAATTATATGATTAATTTTTCAAACTACATCGTTATAATTAAAATTAAAATTCTAACATATAATTATAATTAAAAATAACGATTAACTATAATTAGAAACAAGTGTTGCATGGTAGTGTAGTCCCTGTCGGGTTGAATTGGGAATAAATGCAGATGGATGGAGTAAAAGTAGTGGGGGGAGATGGAAATTGCAGTGCAGATGTGGCAAAAAGCATGAATGACAGGTGGTAACCATGCAAGATATGGCACGTGACGGTTAGAGTCCGCTTTATTTTGTGAAACTATATAATCCATCTTGCTATGTTCGAAATGTCCGTTCTTTCCAGTTTTATCTGTTCAGTATATATTTTGAAATGGTTAGAGTTAAGTAAAATTTCAATAGAGCTGTCTATATATGTGTCAGGAGATAAAAACTCAGGAGCATATAAATATAAAGGAGATAAAAAATAGTGTTATTTGGAATATATCGAAAAATAAAAGTGTGTTACATATTTTTGGAAATTTAAATGCGTTTTTCATATAGACCGACATTGGGGCTCTTGCGGACCCAACAAAAAAAGATATGAATGAGAAAAAAACAATTCAAATAAATTAAACATAATGTCTTGACATTCAGCATAGTTGAAGATAAAAATTTAGGAGCACATAAATATAAAAGGAGGTAAAAAAAAGTTTTATTTGGAATATATAAAAAAAAATAGTTTGTTACATATTCCTGGAAATTTAAATGTGTTTGTTATATAGACTGGGATTGGGGCTCTTGCGGACCATAAGAGGAATATGTACAAGAAATATGACCGTGGAAAGAAAAATAGGCGACGATGGAGTGTAATACCCGAAAAGAAGAAATGAGAAGGTATCAGTCTTTCACTAGAGATTTCTATTCAGAAAAGGTGGAATAACTGGATTGATAAACAAAGCAAGATGTCATCAGTATAGACTTACATCTATGGTACATATGAGATTTTTTTCTATTTTCTTGCTGATGACTTTTCCTATTGCATTTCATTAGTGACCCGCTTCAACTCTGTTTCGACGAACTCTTCAATGTAGGTTCTCAAGGGGGCGACGTTGATCTCATTTCAGATTTTTATGTTGAAAAGTTTCATTTCTAATTCTCTTAGATCAATAGAAAGATTATGCAGATCTTGATGAATGTCTCCATTCTGTACCGAATAGCTGACTAGCCAGTTGACCACGCCATCTTCACCATATTCAAGAATCCTGTAAAAATTTTCGAAAGACAATGCCTTAAAATTATCAACTTGTTTATTGAAAGCTTGTTTGGTTAATGTCAACGAGTTGACGATTAAGTTGGAATCCTAGAACTCGTTGGTCCTTTCGGCTAAGTTTATTTTGGTCAGCTTTGTGAATAATGTGTCTTTCGTTGATATTGCTTGCTCACATGATAGGACAATGAGATACAGGTTCTTCGCCTTCTTTTTCCAGCATGCTTCTAATTGAGTGATTCAGATTTTGGAGGCAAGATCATGTTGTCTTCTTGTCATGTATGCCATGTTGTTGACATGAAAGGAAAAAGGGATGACCATGTGCAAATAGAATTTTTCTTCATATTTTAAATCCGTCTATAGAAGTTCGAGAAAGTTATTTTCCCTTGTTCCCAGGGAATCCATAGCTTGTGATGTTTACCAGGCCTCAGTAATCAGTTCCATTCTTTTCTTGATATTTTTCTTCACATATCCTCTACACAATGCAAAGAATCTTGAGGATCTTTTTAACTTTGTTGCAGGGGTGGAAGGCATGGCTATTGCCAAAGGATTGGCAAGCAATGGTATAGGAATCAAAGCTTCCTCTAATTCCTTGATCTGGTCCTTTAGTCTGGCATTTTCAGCCTCAATTACTCCAATGGAATCATCAAGAGAATCTCTGGTTGCTTTGTGAAGTCTAGATATTTGGGATGGCTGCATGTTTGCAAGGTCAAATTTTGAATGATATTTTCATTTCTTATTCTTTACATCTCTCTTTTCAATAATTAATTTTTTAGATTAGCTTTCAAAAACAACACTCTGGAATACAAAGGATTCATCTTCGTAAAAAAAATTGGTACCAACTATGTCCATTGGCCTACTATGTTGAATCACGTCTCCTGGCTCATCAAGGTTGCATAATATGTTATCCAGATCAGTGTCAAGTTCCATGTTCTGAATTTCAATTTCGGGTTCTTTTGCCTCCCCTACAATTATTTTTCTTTTCTTCTCCATGGGAAGCTTGTGAGAACTATCAATTTTAGGATGAGCCTCCTCCGTTCGAATAAATTTGGGTTGATTTGTTACTGTGGTAGGCCGTTGGAGCGATGCTTTGTTACTGTGGTAGTTCTGGTCCTCATGCTCGAAGATGTTCACTGTATCTTCACATAACTGTTGTCAAGCTGGTGCCATTAGTTTACGAGAATGTCCGTTTGCTCCATATGATTCTTGAAATGAACAAATGGAGGGGATAATATAACCCCCCATAAATGTTGGTTCAATGCGTGTGAATGGAAAATATCCTCGAGCTCTTCGCTCATTAATGACAATCTCTATGCATGTTGGATGATGAGCTGTTAGAATTAAAGATTAATTATTGCATACTTAGAAGTGCAAAGGTGGCGGTTATGGAGAAGAACAATTAAAGATTGGAGGTTTCGTGAATGAGCCAAGCTAAGGACGTGCAAATGAAATTCCATGGTATTTGAAATTAACACTCGGAAGGGATAACAAAACCCTCCACAAATATTGGTTTAATGCGTATTAATGGCGGATCTTCTCGAGCCTTTCTCCCATCAATGACTATTTACATGGTTTTTGCATGATGAGATGTTAGCATTAACGATTACTAATTGTATATTTAGAAACAAGACACACACACACACACACACACACACACACACACACACACACACACACACACACACACAC
>SNQJ01S0008316.1:573336-598459 GCA_010110895.2 Picea sitchensis | reverse complement strand
TATAAACAGGTGCGAAGGTGACGGAGACGGGAAAGAGAAAGCAAGGAATGGCCAAGTATGAAAAGCAGTTGGACGAGCTTCAAAATATGTTTACAAGAGATAATGAGGAGAGGTGAGTGTCCAACGGTGAAATTGAATGAGTCGGAATTTTTACTGCAAAACGCATAAAATGGAAGAGGGCATGATGGTGCAGTTCAATAGACAGTTTGTATATTTGCGTAATTACGGAAAAGTGGCTAAGTATAGAATAGGGAAACGGTTAGTTGGCCTCGTTTTCAGAATTAGGGTTTGAAGATTTCATGAACGGGCCAACCCGAGGTTCCGTAAATGACATTCCATGGTGTTTGAAATCAACACTCGAAAAACAAGTGAAAATAAGGAATGGAAAAATATGAAAAGCGGTCGCACAGTTTTCAAAATATAGGGAATTCTTAGTAGAGGTGAGGGTCAATGGTCAAATTGTATGTTTTGGAAATTTTAACTGCAAAATGCGTAAAAGGGAAGAGTGGAAGGAAGGAATGGGGAAGTATTAAAAGCGGTCGGACGGGTTTCAAAATAGTGTTAAAGAGGATTGTTACTAGAGGTGAAGGCCGACGTTCATATTGTATGTATCGGAATTTTTGACTGCAAAATGCGTAAAAGGGAAGAGTGTATGGTGGGGCGACCCAACGGTCAATTTGTATAATTGCGGAATTGTGGGTGTTGTTTGCATGTCGCGGAATAATGGAAGGGAAATATTTAGTCCACATTTCCAAGAACTAGAAATGGAAAAATTGGTCGAGTATGGAATAGGAAAATGGTTGGTCAGACTTTGGTTGGAAAGAAGTGCGAAGGTGGCGGACATAGAAAATAGTGATTAGGAATTGGGTATTTCATGAACCTGCCAACCCGACGATCTATGAAAGAGATTCAGACAAATGGAGAAGTATGGAAAGCTGACAGAGGGGCTTCAAAAATGGAATGACAATAGTTTCATAGGAGACGTGAGGACCCGACGGTCAAATTGTAGCTCTCGAAACTTCTAAGTGCAAACTATGTAACGGGGAAGAGGGTATGATGTGATAGTCTGGTTGTAGATTTGTATATCACGAAAGTCTGGGTTCTCTTTGGAGGTGACGAAACAATGGAAGTGCACCCTAGAACCCGCCTTCCTGGGAATTCACAATTGGAAATGTGGCTAGGTATGAAATGGGGAAGCGGTAGGTCGAAGTCGTGATATAAAAGCATGAGTGCAAATGTGCAACCATGTGTGAAAAGAGAAATGAGAATTTGGTTTAAGTATAGATGAGGGAAAATAATGGCTAATATATTCAAATCTGTAATAGATATCCCATTTCCTAGCAAGATATTTTTTGCATGTTTCTGGAGAAGTTGTAAACTTATTGCATATACTTGGAAAGAAGTGTGAAGGTAGCAGGCACATGAAAAAATGACTAGGAATTCGAAATTATCTGAACCCACCAACTCGACGATCCGCGAAAGAGATTCCAAGAAATGGCAGTGTGGAAAGCAGCCAGACGGTCTTCAAAATAGGGTGACAGGGGTTCCCAAGGAGACATGAGGGCCCGATCGTCAAATTGTATGTATCACAAGTTTTGAGTGAAAAATGTCTAACATGGAAGAGATGATGTTTTGGGAGTTCGGAAGTGAATTTGTACATTGCGGAAGCTGGGGTGTTGTTTGTAGGTTAAGGAATACTGGAACTGCAATTCGCCTGTCCGAGAATCTGCTAGAGAAAAATTCGTTGAGTATGCAATAGGGAAATGGTATTCAAATTATACCTAGTATATTGATATTTGTAATAGATATCTCGTTACCTGGCAGGATATTGTTTGCATGTTTCTGGAGAAATTGTCTACGAACAGTTACTATGACTGTCGCCTGGAGGCATGGTGAGTTGTTAGGATTAAAGCTCAGTTATCACATAGTTGGAAAGAAGTGTGAATGTGGCAGGCATAAGAAATAGCGACTAGGAACTGGAGGAGTGAAAGAGATTCCAAGAAATGGCTAAGTATGGAAAGCGAGCGAACGGGGTTGAAAATTTGGTCACAATAGCTGCCAAAGAGACGTGAGGACCCGAAGGTAAATTTGTAGGTCATTTTTGTATCGCGGAAGTCCCGGTGTTATTTGCAGGTCATGGAACAATGGAAGTGCAATGTAGAGTGCCCGTGTTTGGAAATCTGCGATCTGAAAAGTTGCTAGGTATGGAATGGGAAGCGATCGGTCAAATGGCGAAGTATCGAAACTAGACAGATGGGCTTGAAAATGGGGTGACAATTGTAGGTCTTGAAAATTTTGAGAGAAAATTTTCTAACGGGGTAGAGGGTATGATGTGAGAGTCCGGTTGTAAATTTGTATATAGCGGAAGTCTGGGTGCTCTTTGGAGGTCACAAAACAATGGAAGTGCAATCTAGAGTGCGCGTACCCCTGAATCCGCGATCGAAAATGTGGCTAGGTATGGAATGGGGAAGCAAGCGACCGCAGTCAGAGGAGACGTGAGGACCTGGCGATCAAATTATAGGTCTTGAAACTTTTGAGAGCAAATTGTCTAACAGGGTAGAGGGTATGATGTGAAATTCCGGCTGTAAATTTTTATATCACAGAAGTCTGGGTGCTCTTTGGACGTCATAGAACAATAGAAATGCAATCTAGAGCGCATGTGCCCCTGAATCCGCGATCAAAAATGTGGCTAGGTATGGAATGGGGAAGCGGGTGATCGGAGTCGCAATATAAAAGCACGAGTGAAAATTTGAATCCATGAGTCCACCAACCCACGCAACTAGATATTTTCGGTAAAACAACCAAGTAACAAGGAGAAAGTAGAGGGAAAAGAGAAACATAAATTTGGTTAAGTATAGAAGACGAAAATAAGGGCTAGTATATTCAAATCTGTAATAGATATTCAATTTGATGGGAAGATATTTTCTATATGTTTTTGGAGTTGTATACTTATTTCATAAACTTTGAAAAAGCCATTGCAAAACCATAATTTTCTATTCCAATATTTTATCCATTTAATCGCTTTTTATTGTGCTTTTACCATTAAAAAGGCTGTGAGCAAATTATTTGTTGAAGATTAGTTTTTATCGCAACATGTGGGGGTGATTATGAGCTTGATACATTGTTGCATGACTTTGACATATTAACTTGTGCGAACACGGGGACCGATCAACCAGCGGGTAATCTAGGAGGACGAGAAAGTCAAGTCCAAGTTTAAAGGGATTTTGTTTATATATATTTAAAATGCATTCATATTAATGTATCTTAATAGATTATTTGTGATTCAAATGTAAACCATGTTTGAATTTGAATGGTGTTATGGTCTCACATTTTTTTTCTCAAATCCAGAAGCAACAGAGAAAAAAATATATGACTTTTCATTTCGTATATCCAAGAATATTCTGAAATATAGGACGTTGTAATATATGCATAATACATAACATGAACATGTACAACGAAATGAGTTAATTTTAAGAAGAAATACATATTTCAAATAACAAAAACAAACATTGAAGATCACCCTAGAACAACCTCAAATATTTATATTCAGATAAACTGGGTCACAAAATACAATTGAGAATACTTCCCAAAAACAGTTGTCTTCGAATTTGCAAAAAAATGTATAGTTCATTACATATTATGAAAAATAAAAATGCGTGTGACATAATGAATGGAATTGGGACTGTCGCGGACTACAAAGAAAATATGTACAAGAATGAAGTTTGTAGAAAGAATAAAGTTGGCGATGGAAACAACAAGACCCGGCAAGAAGAAAAAGAAAATTGTCAGTCCTTGGTTAAAACTTTGTTAGAGTAAATTGTCAGTCCTTGGTTAAAAATTTGTTAGAGCAAGTGGATGAAAACAAAATAATGTGATCAATATTAACTTACTATGATGGTATCCCATGCCTTGTCATTTTCTTATTGATGTCCTTTTATGGCTTTCCTCGGATTTGAGCTTCATTGGTTATCTGGTGGACAACTTTTTTGAACCATTCTTCGATGTAGCTCCTGATGGGCGCTACATTGATTTCATGGTGGATTTTTATATCAAACAATTCACTTTGGAAGTCCCTTAGATCAATAGACAAGTTGTGCAATTCTCCTTGAATATATTGGTTTTTAATCGCATAACCGACTAGCCAGGTTTTCTCGTCATCTTCACCATATTCAAGAATTCCATAGAAATTTTCAAATGATAGTTTTTTATAGATATGACCTTGATCATCAAATGCTTGCTTGGTTAAAAACAACGAGTTGAATATCGATTCAGGGTCCTAGACTTCATTGGTGCTGACATTGTGTTGTGCTTGGGTGAGTCATTGGTACTAGTACCAAGATCATTTAGGATGGTGTCAATGAAAGAACTATTGAAGTTTTGCCTGAATATGAAATGCCCGACTTTATAAGGTAGAGAGATGAATTGACTTTTTATTTTTTCATGGGAAAAATGAAACCAGTAGATGTACTGCTTTTCTATTCCAGCAAAAAACATTGTACCAGATATGTGACATGGGTAAAATTTACAGTTCATCTTCTTACACATCGATAGTCTAGGGAATGGGTAGCAATTCACCACGATGAAAAATTAGATAAGATGACATAAATAATTTTTTCTTCCTTATGTATTGCAATTACTGGGAATAAATTTCAATGGAAATCAACTTGTCACAATGGAAGATGGCTTCCTCCTTCACTATAAAATATAAAATATATAGAATCATCCGAGAGATGATGACTGCACTTTATTGTTTGGTTATCCTCGTGAAAATCCGTGCAATTCACCAAAAAATGGTTTTAAATGCACTAACCTGTATTACGGCTATGTCCTTGGGAGTGTGCACTGGGTTCTGTAAGAACTTCAGCAAGATGTCCAATTCATTACCATGCTTCTTTAAGAATTGTCTGCAATTCTCGCCCTTGAAAGTAGTCGTTGGGTCGGGAAGTGGTGACATATTTCGAAATACTTGAGGGTATAGGGAGACTTGGGAATGGTTGCCCAATTGGATAATCTGTTGGTTCAGAATATAGTTATCAGCGCACCACGTGACCAGCTCCTTAAAGTAAAAAAATTCGGGGACAGAAGTTGCCGCTGCAATTCCATATGTGGAGATAACTTTTCTTTGGGCAGAAGGGGACGAGTAGTAGTAGTCATAAGCTATGGAGCAATAAAAACTGTGGTCCTTGCGCCTGAAAATATTAAGGCTATCTCCACAGAAATGTTTTCAAGAAGCAACCATAATTTGATGAGAACGTTCCTTTGCTCATCATAGTATTTAAAATGGATGGTGCAACATCATAATATAATCTTCGATAAATCTTCGTTCAATGTGTTTTAATGGGAGATGTCCTCGACCTTTTCTCCTTTTAATTCCAATCTTTTCGATGTGTCTAGTGAGTCATGACTAATAAAGGCATAATTAATGTGCATTGGGAATCACATGAAGTTGGCAAGAATGGACGGCAGCAAAAACTTCTCTGGAACTTTTGTGTACCTGGAATCCCAACAACCTACAAATTTGTGAGAACATGAGCTAAACAATCCACTAAGTATGGAAAGCTAGGGTAGAATTATTTCAAAAAGTCTGAGGTAAATAACCATTTTTCCAAAATGATATTGCATTCTTGTTATGATGATGTCATAAAAAAACTGAAATAAGAACATGAGTTGAGCAATCCACTAAGTATGGAAAGCTGGGGTACAATTATTTCAAAAAGTTTGAGGTAAATAACCATTTTTCCAAACTGATATTGCATTCTTGCTATGATGATGCCATAAAAAAACTAAAATAAGAAACTAATCAGATTCCATAATATTCTCCCATTAATGCATTTTAATGGGAGATGTCCTCGAGCTTTCCGCATATTGATAGAAATCTTTTTGAACATCTGTGATGAGCTGTCACTAGTTAAATCATATTTGATGTGCATTGGGAAGGGAAGAAGGTGGCAGGGATGGAGGGTAGTGAAAAATGCTTTGGTACATTTTTTAACGTGGGAGTCTGTGGTTGAATTGTAGATCACCCAAGTTTTGGATGCAATATGTATACTCCGAACACATTGCATAAGAGTTTGATAATGCCTACCCAGGAACCTGCAGCCATAAAATTGGCTAAGTAAGGAAATGAAAGCAGTCGGTCACACTCGTTATGTCAAGATATAGATGGATATAGAATTTGTGAGTCTGCCACCTGGGAACTTGCTATCATAGAGGTTGAATTGTAGATCACCCAAGTTTTGGTTGCAATATGTATACTCCGAACGCGGTGCATGAGAGTTCAATAACACCTACCCGTGAACCCACAGCCATAAAATTGGCTAAGTAAGGAAACAAAAGCGGTCGGTGGGACTCGTGATGTTAAGATATAGATGGATATATAATTTGTGATTCTGCCACTTGGGAACCTGCTATCATAGAGGTCGAATTGTAGATCACCCATGTTTTGGATGCAATATGTATACTCTAAACACGATGCATGAGAGTTCGATAACGCCTACCCAGGAACCCGCAGCCATAAAATTGGCTAAGTAAGGAAATGAAAGCGGTCGGTCGGACTTGTGATTACCACTGATGTCAAGATATATATGGATATATAATTTGTGAGCCCGCCACCTGGGAACCTGCTATAATAGAAATGCAACTAAGTATATAAGAGAAAAAAAAGAAACGGAGCTAAGAACTTTATGCTCGATAGACAAACACCTTGTCTGATAATTGTCAAGAGATAGAAATACATTGAATGTGCAGCATGAGAGTTCGGGGCATGGGAGTTCCATAGGGCCTAACTGAGAACAGGCTGCCATAAAATAGCCCAAGTATTGAAATGAACATCAACCAGTCAGACTCGTGATGCAAAGATATAGATGGATATTGAATTTATGAGTCTGCAGCCCCAAGAGCCTGTGAGCATAGACATGCGACTATACTATGTATAGAAGAAAAAATGGATAATAGAGGGGAAGAAGAAAAGGGAAAAAGTGGAAAGTATAGAAGAGAAAACAAAAGGGAATAAATAACTTTATGCGTCACAAAACAACACTTGATATTAAGTATGAAAAGGCGGGTTGGTCAGATGAAGTTATCGTAGGCACAGTGAGGCTTGCAAGTTTGAGGAGACTAGGGTCGAATTGTAAATAACCCGAGTTTTGTGTCCAAGATGTATATCCGAACACAGAGCATGGGAATTCGATAATGGATTCAGGGGAACCCGCGGCCATAAAATTTGCTAAGTGTCAAAATGGACTGCGGTCGGTCAGACACGTGATGTGGAGATATAGCTGGATGTAGAATTTCTCACTCCGCCACCCCGGGAACCCGCGAGCATAAATATGCAACTAAGCATAGAACCATAAACAGATAATACAGGGAAAGAAGAAAAGGGAAGTACGCGTAAGGATATAATAGGAAAAATAAAGGGAGAAAAGTATTGTATTCGTGACACAAGAACACCTAATTCTGATAATTATCAAGCTATAGAAACACAACAACTATGGGAAAAATATTTTCAGCCATGGAATATGGCGGATGCTCAACAGACCTTGGTCCAAGATAAAAGAGATGTTTATATCTATCTCAACAAGAAATAGATAAAATATATGACTTGGCACATTTATATGCAAGCATTCAGACGGAGTCATCATAGGTAGAGTGAGGCCTGGGGGTTCGAGTTGGGGGTCGAATTGTAGATAACCAAAGTTTCGGGTGCAATATGTATACGTCGAACACGGGGCATGAGAGTTCGATGGTACTTATGCAGGAACCAGTGAGCATAAAATTCGCCAAGTATGAAAACGAACAACGGTCGGTCAAACTCATGATGTAAAGATATAGATGGACATGGAATTTGTCACTCCGCCATCCTGGGAATTCACAAGGATGGACATGGGACTAATTATAGAACCATAAATGGATAATAGAGAGGAAGAAGATAAGGTAGAACGGATAAGTATAGAAGAGAAAAAATAAAGGAAGCAAAGAACTCTATGGGTCGCAGATCAACATATAGTGCGATAATTATCAAGCCATAGAAACACATCAACTATGGGAAAAACATATAGCTGGACAAATTGGAGAACGTATGCAGATCAGAGTTTTTTTTCAAACCATACCAATGAACTCTCGGGCATACACATTGTATCCTTGTGCCCAATTATTGTGTTCTTGTTTCAAGCTAGCAACACAGAGAATACAATGGACATCAAAGCAAGTTTCTATGTAGGAACACATGAAAAAAAAGATGAGTACAAATTTATTTATTTTAATACAATAGCACAGAAAATAGAATTGACATAAATGAAATTCAATATACAGGAAGATATGGAGTATCCAAGGAAAAAAATAACTGAGCTACAAATCAGTGTAATAAATATGGATAGAGTAAATGAAAAACAATTGGATATGGAACACGGGTAGAAATATGCACCTTTGCTTGGATTCTTCTAAACTTATGGTTAAGACTTCTTTGCCGTGTCCAGTTCTCCTTTTTGTTTATATAAAAAAAGCAAAAAACAAAATGGACATGAACATAAGTTCACATGTAAAGAAAAAAGTGAGGAATATGTGTAAATAAAATAGAATAAAAGGAATAGAGTAACAGATAGTGCTAGAAGAATATACCGCTTTTGTTTCTTTGTTTTTTTTTGTTTATCCATGATTGCGTATATATAATTTTTTTGTGTAAAAAAAGTTTGTGCCCAAAATCAATTACAGAGCAGGTAAAACTAAGTAGTTGGATAGCATGGTTTTCTACAACAAGATAGACAGATATGCTTTGAAACATAGAAAAATGATTTTGCAATATGTTTGATGTATATTTCATAATTCAAGTGCAATACAAATTGTATCATGATCAGACCAGCATGTGTACAAACCAGGAAAAACTAAGAAGTTGGATAACTTGGTTTCCTGCAACAAGGTAAACATATATGCTTTGAAACATAGAAATATGATTTTGCAATATGTTTGATGTGTCTCTCATAATTCAAGTGCAATACCATTTGTATCGTGATCAGACCAATATGTGTTTAAGATAAAGACGTTGTACTGAGAATTGGGCACATTCGACCATACATGGTCAATAAGTGTGTTTT
This sequence comes from Picea sitchensis, assembly GCA_010110895.2. NCBI lineage: Eukaryota > Viridiplantae > Streptophyta > Pinopsida > Pinales > Pinaceae > Picea > Picea sitchensis. The sequence goes on along the minus strand of SNQJ01S0008316.1, from coordinate 589,370 downwards.
GTACATTCCTTGTGTTGTTCAAAAGAAAGCCAAAACTGTATTTTCACATGTACTTTTCCAATTCTTTTGTTCTGGCATTATTTTGTAACATGTCAATATTGAAGTCTCCTACAATGACAATGGTTTCGTTCAAATGAAAATGCTCCAATGCATTGGAAAGAACATTTAGTATGTTAGAAAATGTTGCATGGGCAGCGACATAGAGATTAAGTATTGCAATTTCCGATCCATTGAACAATACTTTTTCAAGCACCATCTCAACATTGTTTTCTTTGAAATGTATATGGTCCAAAATTGTTACATGTTTTTTTACCAATATCATCACCCCTATGTTTAATGTAACTCAATATGCAACCGTGATTTGGAAATTGTTTGTTTCGCATGCATAATGCCATGCATGTTTCTTGTAAACACGGAATATCAGATTACATTGTGTCTTAGTCATTGAGTATATCATCCATATGTGCATGTAAGCTGCATGTGTTAAGTGAGAGAATTGATACAGATGAGTTTGTTTGTATGGATAGGTAATCATACTCCAGATGCCACTTTGCGGTAGTCCTTAGGCGTTGCATTTCAATATCAACTTTGTGTTTGAATTTGAATTTATCTTTTGTAAGAGGACTTAGCGAACACAATGAGTCTATACTTCTGACACAAGACAATGTTGTGTATACAAGTCCATGCATTTGAATTCCATCATGCTCAAATGCAACACTATTAAGTGTTAGTCCTTGCGATCTGTGGACTGTACGTGCACATGCAAGTTTAATTGGAAACTGTTTTTGAATCTTCAGTCGACCTGTCTTTGCTGATGTTGATACTAGTTTTGTTATTCGCAAGATAGGTTTCGAATCGCTTGCAGTTTTTGAATTATATAGATAAGCCAACTTGTTTGCTTGTCGGTGGCCTATATGCAGTTCATGGAACTTAATCCAGAGGACATCAAGTTTTTCTGTTTTGGTATAACCTTTGAGTATTCCATCTGCACCATTGACCAAGCCATCATGTGAATAATAGTTGTAGGCATATATTTCAACCAGCCTATCTACTTTCAAGACAAGTTGCAAATGTAAAGTGGATGTATGTTCATGACGTGGCACATTTCCATGATTGTCTTCTTCGAGGTCAATTGAATTGATGATGATATCATCACCATGCATGAGCGATAGCATGAACCTATTATGCATTGCAACATCCCTATTCATTTAGAACGGATAAGGGAAGGTTGGGTTTGTTGGTGCAGGTTGCATGCACCTCGAATTGATATATGTTAAGTCATCATGTGTTTGGTTGTTTTTCCGCATTCTATTTAGAATTGCAATAAATGTTTCATCTGTCTGGCACATTGTAGTAAGAAATTCAAAGCATTTAATATTGTCTTTCCAGAAGTCATGGGTCACTATTTTCATGTTGAATGTAGGTTGTTCAAATATCAAATAATCTTGGATGTGTTGTTCCTGGTAAAGATCCCCACATAATATCATGTCAATGTTTCCAAAGTATTTCGTGTGCACATGTTTTATGTTTCTTAGCCGATTGTCAATGGAATACAAGAAGCGACTTCCAATCAAAGATGCCTCATATATGAAGACAAGTTGTAGTTCGGCATAAATCTTAGACAAGGTATCTAACATTTCCTTGTTGAGTGGAAGAAACTATGACTTGTTAAAAGGCATAAAAAATGCAAAGTGGATTGTTGTTTCGCCTGCACTATATGCAGCTTTTCCTGTATATGCAACTATTAAGCCCTTTGGTTTCATAGGATCAGAAGAATTGTTTGAATCATAGATTCGTATAAGAATTTGGAATAGTGATTTAGCTATGAATGTCTTCCTTGTTCCTTCTCCGCCTGTAACAAGTGCATAGGAGTGTGCATGTTCAAGTGTTTTTTAAGTGCAATGTCCTTTAGAATTGTTTGTTGTTCTCGATTCAACAGACGTCTGATTATGTGGTATTCATTATTTTCAATAAGGAAACGATGTTTTGTGACTTGAAAACCAAGATTGATATGTTTTTCAATGCTGCATGCTTGAGGATGAGGCAAATCTACTTGCAAGTCATAGGACTCGCAGGGAGTTCTAGTTGTTTTTCGATTTGTGAATGTCTGATCAAGATTGTCAGGGTTTTCTAGTTCATTAACTACACTTTCTAGATCACCCCATGTTGGATTAACATTGTAAGTAAATCTAGATTCATTGGTTTTCACTATAGTCTTAGAGGCAACATACACAACTTCACATGTAGGGAAGTTATGTTTTAATGTGCTTTCGTTTTCATCGAACGGAACATATAACAATAGTTTTTCTCTACAATAGTTTTCATAGTCAATATGTTTGTTGTATTTGACAAACCATATCATAGATGGTTTTTTTAGTTTTGATATGGGTGCACCATTTTTTTTGTAATGCGATACAAATTCTGCTCAGCAGATATGCTTAATAGGAGATGGACGATGTAGGTAATAATCAATAATAGAGAGACAAAAAATGTCCTATCAATTGTCAGGCTCTTGTTGTAGCAAAGACGGTGGTTTAAGCACAAATGTGTGTTTCTCAAGTGGAGATGTGTTTATGAAGACATATTTTCTTGAATTACTATTGAGGGGCAGGGAAAGTGAAATGTGGACTGCTTGTTGAGCAGGCATTTGCTGAAGATTAAGTAATGTATTACCAAGCATGCGTATCATTTGTATAGCATCAATATGACTTATTTCGTGTTCTTTTTGTATTCTTCTGAATGCACTTGTCATGGATTTGTCAACCTTTGTCATATACAAGGTACAGTACGATGCTGCAACATATGCATTGAGCACATACTGTGCATCTGTATTTGTATTCCACATAACTGGAATTTCCTTGGAGAAACTGTTGTTCCAAATATGGGAAAGTTTTCGTTTAAGGAAAATTGTTGGTTGTTTAAGTGTACATTGTATGGCTTGGATGTACTCATCTTCTGTTAGTTCTATATGTGTCAAGAAATAGTCAAAGCTCATTAACCCATCAAAGTCTCATTGTTCTAGATATGCGAACAAGGATCTAGATTTATCAATGGCATCATTGTCCTCTAAACTAAGTGGCTCTATGATTCTTGTTGTTCTCATTGGCGGCATGGGAAAGTTGTATCTGCAATGCGAGTTTTTTCTTTTTTTACAACCTTTTGTATGATAATGTTTATGAACTTTGGCAAGTTTTGGATACAAATGATATGTGTTGCATGTTATGTATTTTTCCAAAAAATGTTCAATCTGTGAGTTGTTGTCAGCTCCATAGACTGGTGCACCCTCTATCCACAAGAGTGTGTGGTCATGTTTACTCCCCCTATTCTAGAATTCAGTCACAAAAAAGTAGTTTGATATTTTTCTGAAAAATGTTTCATCGTGGCATATCAATTGTCTCAAAGCATTTATTCTATGTCTATAGTAGTGAGTACATGTCACTGGGTCTTTTCTTATGAGGTAGTCAATGCTGTCATTTTCCAGTGTATCCATTTGTTTTTTACATTTCCTGTTCTTATGCAAGTCAGATACTGCAACCACCAATGGATCCCAGTGATGCTCTACACTTGTAAATGTGATGAAAAATGTTGGCGGTCCCAATTGTCAGATCATTGCAAAAATAGTTTTCTTGTTTTGTTGCAAATAGTCAGGAGAGATGCAAATGTTTTTGAAATCTATGTATCCAATATCAGATTTTAGCATTTTTTCTAGGTTTACTTTGTACTTGACATCTTTGGCCAACAACTTTCTTCCTTGGAGCTGGCCTTTTCTTATTCACACCCACATGCAAGAGAGCACTTGCTCTATTATTATGCGCAACGTTTTGAAAAACAAATTTGTTATGTGACAGGAGAAGTCATTGCTTGAATGTAGCAGCTCCCATCGAACTATTTTATGATAACTGAATTGTTTCATAATGTCACCGGGATGTGGATCTCCACAGAACAGTGTTGGGAAGTTCATTTCCTCTGCAAATTTTTCCTTGAATATTCCAAGTGGACATTGTCCCTCAACAGGTGAAATTTCGACAATCTTGTCTTGCAAGTCACAAATGTGTTGTGAATCGGTGAATCCATGTACCAATGTCTCAGAAGGTGTTTCGGTCTCCGATTCATTGCTTGTATCAAATTCACTTGCAGTTTTGAGAGTCTGTGTAGAGCTGTCGTCCCCTTCTCTGAGAACATTGTTCCAGTTCTCATTTATACAAATGTTATGTTCTTTGTACAGGGCCCTGGAGCATAATTTTTTAATGCTTTCATGACAACATGCACACGCACTTTACCTATCTGATATGCATTCTTGTATTGCAAGTGTCTTTTGAGAGCCACAACAATTGTCAGCGTATCGCTAATGAATTGTGGCAAGGCTTTTTGCACAACATCTAGTTGCACACGCACATTAATAATTGATCTTGTTAAGCCCATTTAGGGTCCTTTATAGCCCCAAGGTCTGAATTGTGCAAATGCAATTCGTAGAGAAACAAGTCTCTCTTCAAGTTCTGTAAGCGCACTTACATCTAGTAGTGGTGTATTACATCGTATTTGGTCAGGCGTTGCAAATTGTGGCAGTTTTCCATTTTCAAGCGACCGTTTGCATGGAAAAAAAATTTCATCGCTTGAAAATGTTTTAATATTTTCTGTTAGGCGGAGGTATTCTGATTCCAAATCAGGCGTGAAAGACTTAGTGTTTTTTGTGAAATTCAATTGATCGCAAATTGCACATGCAATTGAAGGAGTGTCTTTCATTTGTTTCACATAGGTTTGCCTTGCATCTTTCTTCCATAGAGAAGTATGCGTAGAAAGTGTTTGTTGGTTTTCATTGGTAGTAGTGCATGTTGTTGGTTCCAACTCACGAAATGTGATTTTTTCCTCCCGGACAATGCCATCACCATTGTGGGATATGTGACCGTACCTGTTTCTCTTGTGTTGTGCATGAACACTTTTCTTTAGCTTGGGATATGTCATTTTTTGTCTAGAAGGAAGCATAGTAATGTATTTTTTTCTCTCACGTATGACCTTTTTTAAGTTGTGATAACTTAGTCTACTTTTTTTGTTCAAGGGAAAGATGACCTCATGGCAACTGGGATGAGTTTCATTCTGATTAAATAGCATAGGACAGTTATCCAGATTTGATGTGGTTTGGCTGGCAGTGACATTGGACCTTGAACGAGTGGTATTTCCCATACCATCAATGTATTTTTACCTCTCACGTATGACGTTTTTCAAGTTGTGATAAGTTAGTCTACGTTTTTTGTTCAATCCCTCTATGGCCTGATCACAACTGGGATGAGTTTCACAGATGACCCTTTTCAAGTTGTGGTAAGTTAGTCTACGTTTTTTGATTAAGCCCTGTATGGATCCATCACAACTGGGATGGGTTTCATTCTCATTAAATAACATGCTATGGGTATGCACATTCGATGCAGTTTGGGTGGCATGGATAGTGGACCCTGAACCAGTGGCACTTCCCATCAAAGGTTGATAATGGATATGTGGAGTATCTGTTTTCAACGAGATGATGTCAATTGTTCGATTGTAGTTTGAATCAGTAGACCAGGAATGGACACTGTCATCTGGCAGAGTTGACCAAACCTGGATATTTACTTTGAATATGATAGACAACCATTGCAAACATAATCTGCCACCCTCCACATTTCCCTTTTCATATGGAAATGCCATGTTTACAAGGTATTCTTGCCAAATTCCAGTTGTCAGCATATTTTCTAGGAGATATGGCGAAAGGTGTTGATGCAAACAGGTAAAATCTTGTTGGCTACCACCTATAATTGCATTGCAAAAGGATTGTATAGTGTAAATTCCCAATGACTGCACATCAAACTTTGTTGCTACCAAATAGAAAATTGCATTGAACATACTATCTCCACAACTAAATGCAATGGTTGTTGCTATCTACAAGCCATGACACTTTACACGATGCATAATTCGTTTACATTGCGATTCAAGGTCTTTGCAAATGAGGGACAAGTAAATATGAGGTCCTGCAATATTGAATATGGATAATTTTCTATACACTAGTGGTTCATAATGACCACTGACAGGATTGGCATCATGGAACAAGATGCAATATGGATCGTTGGATGCAGTTCTATTAAATAGTAGATATCTTGTTTTTCTTGTCAATAACCACGTTCCAATTGATATATTGAGCCACTTAGACAACCACCGTATACAAAATGTATCTCCCCAAAGTCCCCTCTCATCTGCAGGCAGAATTGTAGATGCAGACAACCGCATCTTTGAAAAATACGTAGTGACATCATGTATTCCATGCAACTGCCAAAGAAGGTCAGATGCCAATTCGTATTCATACAACTCCAATGCCTCAACGCCACCATTTTTTAAACAGTCCAAGAAATAATCTATCAATCCATTGCGCAGGTCGGTCGAGGAATAATGGAAATGCATAGAACCTGAAATGCATCGAAAAGGCAATCCCCTATAGTATGCAAGAATGCATCCAATCTAAAAAGACCATTGGTATGCAATGCCTGGTCGATGATGTCATGGATAATGGACTCTGTATCTATTTCATAGGACTTAACATCTAGTACTTGTTTCATCTCTTAAACTGTGATTTTCAAGATGTTTCTTACCTATATTCAATCTATATGCAAACAGAGAAAGGAAAAGAAAGTAAGAGCGAAAAAAAAAACAAAAGAAAAAGACAAATAGAAAATTACAAGTGCAGAACTGCATATCAATTCCACTATCTATCCTTCAACCTTCTTCTTGTCAAATTCAATCCTCCCTAGCCGCCACAACATATGACAAGCAAACAAAAGTACAGTGAACAGTGAACCAAACAAAGCAGACAACGCAAATAAATAACACTACAAAATTTGTTGAGCACAAAGAACGAGTATTCAACATGTATAATTTTTGAACCTATTCCTGGCATGCACCCTACAATCTTTTCAGAGGTAGAAGATGCTTTACAAGACACAAGGCATGGGACAAAGGAAACGAGTGAAAGAAGTTTACCCAGGCAGATGCTTGCTACCTGTGACAACTTCGAACTCGTTTTCTAAAACCCTTTGCATTGCTATTTTGGAAACAGGTATGACAAGATATCCAGAAAGCGGAAGTTGGCATATGTGATTGGAAGGGAACATACTGGAAACAAATGCACCAAACACATCGTTTGCCAGGAACAAAAAATAAGAGGAGAACATTTAGTCTTCTTTTTTTATATCTCATTGTAATTGTGACAGATCTGGGTTCTATGTCCAACATCGACATTCAAAGTGGAGCAAGACGTTTGGAAGCAAACAGACTAAGGAAACGTATGGTTTCTAGGAACAAATAATATGAGGAGAACATTATGAAAAAAATGCTTCAAACGTATGGTTTATAGGAAAAGGAAAAGTGAGGAGTTTTCTTTTTTATATGTCACCACGGCTGCGAAAAAGTCAGGTTCTGTATAGAACATTGACGTTCAAGAACAAGGAAAAGATTCAGGGTGTAGCATAGACAAAGAAAGATGTTCTGCAACAGGGTTGCGAGGCAGGGACACCTAGTATTGAAAATACTTCCTTGCAAGTTGCAAATAGCAAGCAACACACAAGGAATAGCGAAGCTGGCAATAAGACCTCAAATCTATTATCCAATAACATCATGACATATATGGGGTTTTTTATTATATAAAAAATAATATTTTTAGTTCTGTAGTTCGAACAACAGAAAGAATGCAAAAATTTATAGTCAAACCACAAACTAATGTAAATTCAATGAATTATCGATCGCTATAATCCCTATGCATCTTCGACAAGGACTAATAACGATTAATATGCTATTCTATTTGTTTTAATCAAAATTTTCTTCTTATATAAAGGAATGGTCAGAGGGGATTTCACTTCACATCCCTTGTTAACTTGAAAACAATTGGGTTCTCCTTATTAGTAACAACTAAAGCACGTTCTATAGTAACTAGTAAAGGGTTGACTTGTTATTACTTTAATTTTTTTGAAAAGCGTTTCCATATGTTCCTTAATTTTGCAATTTTACTTATTAAATTTTGTAGGGAGATGACGTGTTATTACTTTAACCATTTTTTAAAAGTGTTTCCTCATGTTTCTTAATTTAAAATTAAAATTAAAATTTTTGTAAGCGATTACTTGTGGCTGCAAGTTTTATAAGTAGTGGTGTTACCGAGGTTGCAAATAAATTAAGGATAATGAGGGCTGGGAAAATTTAAATTTGAATGCCCAAATTTCCAAAGATAAAAGGCTCCAAAGAATTTATTGTACATACACAAAATTAATCAAATAAATGTATTCTATAGTATTTTATATTGGAGTAAGCTAATTTGAGAGCAATTTTCCCTTCCAAGTTTAGCTTTTCAGTTTAAAAAATGGGTTTGAATTCAACTAAATTTTTAGGAGTAAGCTGAATCAATATTTCATGCATTTCAGAACATTATTGGTTATGCCCCATTTTAAACTAACCCAAATGCTTAGAAAATTGATCAAAATTCTGAATTGACCGGAAATTTAAAAACAAACCACAAAAAAACCTGCTAGAAAAGTAACTAGAAAAGAAAGATTACTCCTGAATTAACTTCTTTTATATTTATTGCAATAACTACTCTTGGTTGTCGTGCAATGGAGAATACAATAACATGGATCCAAGACTATTTTTTGGTTGTGATACATCAAGATTTTTAAATATCTTTTAACGATTTAATGAGTTGTACATCAGCTTTTTACATATCTTTTAACGATTTAATGAGTTGTACATCGAGCTTTTTAAATATCTTTTAATAATTTAATAAGTTGTATTTTACATTAATGTTGCAAAACAATGGGGACGTTTCAAATAACTTCGAATTAGTATTTTATTTTTAATATTTTATTAAATTTATATGTAGAAAAGTTGAGCAAGTTTCAAGCTAGCAAGCATTCAATATTAAAATCAGATTCACAATATTATTGTATTAATAGTCCACATCTCCTAATGTAAATTTTCAAATTATTTTGAATAAACACGTACACACATGAATAACATTGAAACCGGGGAGATTTCAATGTTTTAAGGCTTTAACTTTGTTCATGGAAAGTGATTGTATTGACTTGGCATAAAGGCTTTTTGTAAGACCTTTGATTGCGGATGACATTAGTTGTTCTACCATGTTAGGCACATAAGGTCATCGTAGATAGAAGAAATGCTAAATGCACATGATCGATTAATTGGACGCAGTTGTGATTGTCCATGTTTCCTAAATAAGGAAATTGGGGCACGAGTCGGATGTGCATACCCTAGGAGTGAGTGGTCCCCATGACGTGTGAAAGAAGTTTCCTTCAATGGATGAATATGTGACCAGACGCGTAGACCCACTTGGGCACACTTGGGCATAAACGAATGGAGTGACAAGGTGACTTTGACAAGCTTGAGACACCTTGCAGATGGGACGACTTGGGTGTGGAGCAACTAGGTGGATGGGACCATTAGGTGGGCTCAAGGTGACTTGGACGTGGATCCGACAAGAGATAGATCGATTCAATGGACATCGACTTGAGGTGAACTTGGGTCCACTTCATGCGATGTGACTTGCTAAGTGCACTTCAAGACTCGTATAAGAAGTGGGTGCCCAGTTGAGCTAAGGCATCGATCAATTAAGCAAGCAAGAGTCATCAAGGAGATTTGCAGTAGTCTTGTTCAAGGTTTTGGCGCCACAGGTCAACTTAGAGTGGCTAAGTTATGCAGACAAACACAAGACCCACAAGAGGCAGGCTTGTAGATGCTTCAAGGGTTGATGTGCAAGATTGTTAGGTAGACTTGGTGGAAGGTAGCTTGCCTTAGTTTCTTTGTACATTGTAATTGAGCTGCAAGCAATGGCCAAGCTCCCTCATTGTATCATTTAACATTCTCATATGTATTACAAGGGTGTTAGGCACATTACTTGGGTGCCACCTATCTACATGTGTTGTGCCTATTGGAGTATACATGCACATTTACCTAGTACATTTTTTCCCTATGTTTTATAGTCCATGTATGAGGGCACACTTGGTCTTACTTAGTCCAAGATATTCTCCCTTGGATGAGAATATTCTTTTTGATTCATGCTGCAATTATAGTTCAGTTACACTAGTGGACTTGAGTCTTGCATCTCTACCTTGGAATCATCACCGAGTCTTGCGTGCCTACCTTGGAATCATCACTAGGAGCACATGTCTTCCTTGGAATTATCACTAGGATCACATATCTTCCTTGGAATCATCACTAGGAATGCACATTACATGTGCATGAGGCTAGGAGGGCACATTCATTGTGCATGCATGAGGCTAGGAGGGTGAATTCATTGTGCATTCATGAGTGTAACTCACTCCACTTATGCATAACTAGTTAACTGTTGATTGTATGGACAGTTAATCTAAGACTAGGTGGCATATTACTAGTGTTTCAGTTAGTGCATGTCCATGTAAGCTATAGAAGCTCAACTATGGTGCATTAGCTCACCATGTAGCCTATATCTCTTGTAAATTATTCACTCGTTTATTGTGAAAGAGATTTTCATTCATTCTATCTTCATCTCTTTTGTCTCAAGCTTGAAATTGTTGCTTCTTTTTGTAAACTAGATTCTCTATGTAGGTTATTCAACAATTTCACATGGTATCAGAACCATGAGCTTGTAAGGAGATACACATACTTTCGTTTTTAGGTTACAAAGGATTGAAGTGACCATAAAGAATAAATTTCCCCCCGACAATGATCCTAACTTCATACAATTATTTTGAATGGAAGCCTAAAATTCTTCTTCTCCTTACAAGCAAATAACTTTATTGGATTACTATGGGAACCGAACCATAGCCTAATTCTACTGATGAGAAAGCTCAGTTTATTAACATACATGATATGGCATTCGAGCTAATATGCTTGTCAATATCTCCGTAACTATTATTCCATGTACAATATGCTTCCACACTAGACAAAGTATGGAACACATTGGAGGGTCTATTCAGGAAACATAACGATCTTGAAGATTTCATACCAGAGAATGCCAAGAAAAATCCTGGAGAAAAGCCACTAGAAGATATATGTAAGGGCCATGATCTATTTTCTATCTCTTTCTCACCTAGTACTTGGATTTTAGATTTGAGGAATAGGTTATTGGATCTTCCACATATAGATTTTTCATTGAAAGAAGTGAGAAGTTAAATGAAGGCCCCCTACATGCATTTGAGGAGAAACCTGCAACAACTTCTCCACCTCTTCCCGAAGCCAATCTCAATGAGCATTCGTCATGTATTTTGAATAAGATATCATATCGGATTTTAAAATCTGATTTAAATGTTCATGATCATGCCATTACTAATATGGATCTTATACCATGGTGGGCACAACATACCCAACATGTCAACATATATCTAGTGGTCAGTGAACCTATCGATCCAAGGAGAACAAGATCTCAGTTTGAGGGTGTTCTGCATGCTCTCACAACTACTGAGCCATTATTACCCATGCATTTCTATATGGTTCTTGCATTTGATCCTCAATTCTACGCAAAGGTTGCATGAATCCATTATTGTGAAGTTTCCATGAATGAGGAATACAATTCCCTCATTGAGAGCTACTCATGGGATTTGGATGCTCTTCCTTCCGATCGGAGAAAGTGTATAGCTAAGGGATTCTTACTAGTGCATTCACTTCACCAAATCCATATAGAAATTTACATCTTCATCAAAACCTTTATCGAGCATAAATTTACAGCCTTCTGAGGTCTTATTGGATTGAAGGACACAACTGCATAGTAGTTTCCATAGTCAACATTTCCTTTTGAGGGGGCGGGGGGGGTTCTTCCCGCTACATTTTCCCTCTTTCCTCATCTTTCAATTATTTTCTTTTCATAGATGCATTGTACATGGGAAGCTAACATGGCTTCTTGTCAAGACCCACTCATTATACACACCCTAGTTGTAATTCAGGGGGGTATTGGAGTATAAATGCACATTTATCTAGTACATCTTTTCCCTAAGTTCTATAGTCCATGTATGAGGGTGCACTTGGTTTCACTTGGTCAAAGATATTCTCCTTTGGATGAGAATATTCTTCCCCTAGACAAGGGCACACCTCTTCTTGAGTCATGCTTCGGTTATAATTAAGTTACACTAGTGGAGTTTAGTCTTGCATGCCTACCTTGGAATCATCACCAAGAGCACATGTCTCCCTTGGAATCATAAATAGTAGTGCACATTACATGTGCATGAGGCTAGGAGGGTGCATTCATTGTGCATGCATGAGTGTAACTCACTCCACTTGTGCATAATTAGTTAATTGTTGACTGCATGTGAGTACAACATACCCACAAATCATTGTGATCGGTTTCAGGAAGAGGTGTAGAAGCTACTACAAGTTTCTCCTAGAATGCATGTAGGGGGCCTTCATTGAACTTCTCGCTTCTTTCAATGAAAAATATATCTATGGAAGGATCCAATAATTTACCTAGTACACGTTTTCCCTATGTTTGATAGTCCATGTATGAGGGTGCACGTGGTCTCACTTGGTCCAAGATAATCTTCCTTGGATTAGAATATTCTTTCCTTGTGGATTACTATAGGAACCAAAGTAAAGCCTAACTCCATCGATGAGAAAGATCAATTTCTTATAGTAATCCGATAAATTCCTTTGATTTTGAGGAGAAGGAGAACTTTAGGCTTCCATTCAAAATAATTGTATGGAGTGAGAATCATTGTTGAGAGCATATTCATTCTCTATGGTCGCTCCAATCCTCTTAACTTGCAAAATAAAGTGTGTGCGTGCATCTCCTTACAATCTCATGTTTTTTTAAACCATGTGAAATTATTGAATAACCTACATAGAGAATCTAGTTTGCAAAAAGAAGCAACAATTTCAATCTTGAGACAAAATATATGAAGAGAGAATGAATCAAAATCTATTCCACAATGAATGAGTGAATAATTTACAAGAGATATAGGCTACATGGTGAGCTAATGCGCCATATTTGAGATTTTAGAGATTACATGGACATGAACTAACTAAAACACAAGTAATATTCCACCTAGTCTTAGTTTAACTGTCCATGTGAAATTGTTGAATAACTTGCACAGAAGGATCTAGTTTGCAAAAAGAAGCAACAATTTAAAGCTTGAGACAAAAGAGATGAAGAGAGAATGAATGAAAATATATTCCACAATTAATGAGTAAATAATTTACAAGAGATATAGCCTACATGGTGAGATAATGTGCCATATTTGAGCTTCTAGATATGACATGGACATGCACTAACTGAAACACTAGTAATCTTCCACCTAGTTTTAGTTAATTGTCCATGCAATGAACAATTAACTAGTTATGAACAAGTGAAGTAAGTTACACTCATGCATGCACAATTAATGCACCCTCCTAGCCTCATGCACACTCCTGATGATGATTCCAAGGAAGACATGTTCTCCTGGTGATGATTCCAAGGTAGGAATGCAAGACTTGGTGATGATTCCAAGTTAGACATGCAATACTGAGATCCACTAGTGTAACTGAACTATAAATGAAGCATGCCTCAAGAATAGGTGTGCCCTTTTCTAGGGGAATAATATTCTCATCCAAGGGAGAATATCTTGGACCAAGTGAGACCAAGTGCTCCCTCATACATGGACTATAGAACTTTGGAAATAGGATGTTACATGTACTAGGTAAATATGCATGTATACTCCAATAGTATATTGTGTATGTTCTATATGTATTCAATGTTATGGTTCCATGTAGGCTTATGTTGTGTGAGTGTTAAATTGACTAAGTATAAGTATTGTTGCATAATGTTTTAAGGTTGTGGATGGATGCATGCCTAGTGTGACTATTTGACAATCTAAGTTGAGTAGGACTTGGTGCATCTAACTATTATAGCTTAAATCAAAGTTATGGGTAGACTTTGAGCGAAAAGGTGTAGTTTGGTTCTAGTAGACATAGGTTTGTCAGTCTATTATGACTGAGACAACACAGTGTTGCATGAACAAAGATGATGAAATGAAAAAGTTTGGGAAATACTCTTAGGTTTGTGATAGGTGGCATCAGTGCACAATTTCTCCAAGAAGTTGGTTTTATAATTGTGATGGGCACTCTTCACCATGTTTCAAAAGGAAACACTAGGTTGGGAGGGCGACTTGATTGGTTTGAGGCAACTTTTTTATCATCCTTCAACTAAGAATATGCTTGTAACACTTTGGTTCTCATGGGGAAAACACTTGGCACAAGTAGTGGAGCGACCTTGTGGACAATTTCTTGGAACAATGCTAGAGGGAATTGGGTGCCAAATGAAGGCATATAGTGATCCTAAACTACTACTACAAATTATGGTTGGTCTAGGAGAAGCAAGGTCAAGTGTCCCACTATTTCTTTGGGTGCACTTTAATGGAGTGAAGATGCACACTCCAATTATAGAGGACACATTGAAAAGTGTCTTGGGGCCAAGTATTTTTGGACCAAGATGTTCCCCTATAGACCTTGCGAAGATGATGTTATATGGCACCCATCGATAGCCCACTTTGGACATAGGTAAAGTTCATTGTTCTTCTCCTTTTTTATCATTTCCCTTAACAAGTTGTGCATATACTGTTGTGGACTAAAGGTTGCAAAGAAAACTGCCTTAGTTGGCAACCAAGGGCACTGCAACCATCAGCTTTGTTTTATGGACTTGATCATCAATGGAAGGATAGTTCAGGCATTGGTTGACTCTAGTGCTTCACACAATTTCTTGAGGATGGAATTGGAAAGTGAACTTGGACTTAGAGTTGGCTTATGTGGAGCTTCAATCAAGGAAATAAACTCTAAGGCTAGTGCATCAACTAGGGTTGCATCCAAATTCACATTCAGTTGGACAAGTGGAAGGGTTAGGTTGATTTCACAGTGTTGGAGATGGACGAATTTGAGGTCATTCTTGGCCAAGATTTCCCAAGGAGGACATAGTCAGTCTTCATGCCATTTGCGAATAAGTTAGTTATAATTGGTGAGCATAAGCCTTGTGTTGTGTGCACAACACCAAGGAAGTTGGATGGAAGGGTGCAGATTGTATCTGCACTAAGCATGAAGAGGGTGGCAAGGCACCTAGAATCACAACTTTTTGCAACAATCATTAGGGAAGTGGAGAAGGGTGGAGTGGGGACACCTATTCCGCTAGCACTTGCCAATGTGTGGGACGACTTCATGGATTGGATGATTTATTTGTTGCCAAAAGTTATCCCACCTAGGAACATTATTGACTATCACATTGAATTGCAACTAGGAATGTAGCCTCCATCCAAAGCTCCATACTGAATTTTAGGGATTGAATTGGAAGAGTTGAGAAGTTAGTTGATGAAGTTGGTTGATACTAGATTCATTCGACCCTTTAGGTCCTTGTATAGTGTACATGTTTTCTTCTAGAATAAGGAAAATTTAGAGTTGTGTATGTGCTTGGACTACCACACATTGAATAAGAAGACCACTAAGAATAAGTAGTCCCTTCCTTTGGCCGTGGATTGCTTTGATAAGTTGGCTAAGGCCAAGGTATTCTCAAATTTGGAATTGAGGTAGGGATACTAGCAAGTGAGGATTGCAAAAGGAGATGAGGCAAAGACAACCATGGTGACAAGGTATGACAATTTTAAATTTCTTGTTATGCCTTTTGGCTTGTGCAATGCCCCAACCACCTTTTTCATGTTGATGAATGATGTATTCAGAATTTTATTGGACAAGTTAGTGGTTTTCTACCTAGATGACATTATGGCGTTTAGTGAAAACATGGAGGACCATAAGAAGCACTTTGTGGAATTCTTTGAGGTGTTGAGGCAAAACTAGCAATACTTGAAGAAGTCCAAGTGTGTCTTTGGGAAAACTGAAATTCCATTATTGGGCCATTGGATTGTACAAGGATGGATCCACATGGATCATGTGAAGATAAGGGTGATTGAGGATTGGGAGGACCCAAGGACAATCCATGAGGTAAGAAGTTTCCTTGGTTTGTCTAACTATTACCATAGGTTTGTGGAGAGCTACTCTAAAATATCGACACCATTTAGTGACTTGTT
>SNQJ01S0008316.1:543325-573326 GCA_010110895.2 Picea sitchensis | reverse complement strand
TTTAAAGCTTGAGACAAAAGAGATGAAGAGAGAATGAATGAAAATATATTCCACAATTAATGAGTAAATAATTTACAAGAGATATAGCCTACATGGTGAGATAATGTGCCATATTTGAGCTTCTAGATATGACATGGACATGCACTAACTGAAACACTAGTAATCTTCCACCTAGTTTTAGTTAATTGTCCATGCAATGAACAATTAACTAGTTATGAACAAGTGAAGTAAGTTACACTCATGCATGCACAATTAATGCACCCTCCTAGCCTCATGCACACTCCTGATGATGATTCCAAGGAAGACATGTTCTCCTGGTGATGATTCCAAGGTAGGAATGCAAGACTTGGTGATGATTCCAAGTTAGACATGCAATACTGAGATCCACTAGTGTAACTGAACTATAAATGAAGCATGCCTCAAGAATAGGTGTGCCCTTTTCTAGGGGAATAATATTCTCATCCAAGGGAGAATATCTTGGACCAAGTGAGACCAAGTGCTCCCTCATACATGGACTATAGAACTTTGGAAATAGGATGTTACATGTACTAGGTAAATATGCATGTATACTCCAATAGTATATTGTGTATGTTCTATATGTATTCAATGTTATGGTTCCATGTAGGCTTATGTTGTGTGAGTGTTAAATTGACTAAGTATAAGTATTGTTGCATAATGTTTTAAGGTTGTGGATGGATGCATGCCTAGTGTGACTATTTGACAATCTAAGTTGAGTAGGACTTGGTGCATCTAACTATTATAGCTTAAATCAAAGTTATGGGTAGACTTTGAGCGAAAAGGTGTAGTTTGGTTCTAGTAGACATAGGTTTGTCAGTCTATTATGACTGAGACAACACAGTGTTGCATGAACAAAGATGATGAAATGAAAAAGTTTGGGAAATACTCTTAGGTTTGTGATAGGTGGCATCAGTGCACAATTTCTCCAAGAAGTTGGTTTTATAATTGTGATGGGCACTCTTCACCATGTTTCAAAAGGAAACACTAGGTTGGGAGGGCGACTTGATTGGTTTGAGGCAACTTTTTTATCATCCTTCAACTAAGAATATGCTTGTAACACTTTGGTTCTCATGGGGAAAACACTTGGCACAAGTAGTGGAGCGACCTTGTGGACAATTTCTTGGAACAATGCTAGAGGGAATTGGGTGCCAAATGAAGGCATATAGTGATCCTAAACTACTACTACAAATTATGGTTGGTCTAGGAGAAGCAAGGTCAAGTGTCCCACTATTTCTTTGGGTGCACTTTAATGGAGTGAAGATGCACACTCCAATTATAGAGGACACATTGAAAAGTGTCTTGGGGCCAAGTATTTTTGGACCAAGATGTTCCCCTATAGACCTTGCGAAGATGATGTTATATGGCACCCATCGATAGCCCACTTTGGACATAGGTAAAGTTCATTGTTCTTCTCCTTTTTTATCATTTCCCTTAACAAGTTGTGCATATACTGTTGTGGACTAAAGGTTGCAAAGAAAACTGCCTTAGTTGGCAACCAAGGGCACTGCAACCATCAGCTTTGTTTTATGGACTTGATCATCAATGGAAGGATAGTTCAGGCATTGGTTGACTCTAGTGCTTCACACAATTTCTTGAGGATGGAATTGGAAAGTGAACTTGGACTTAGAGTTGGCTTATGTGGAGCTTCAATCAAGGAAATAAACTCTAAGGCTAGTGCATCAACTAGGGTTGCATCCAAATTCACATTCAGTTGGACAAGTGGAAGGGTTAGGTTGATTTCACAGTGTTGGAGATGGACGAATTTGAGGTCATTCTTGGCCAAGATTTCCCAAGGAGGACATAGTCAGTCTTCATGCCATTTGCGAATAAGTTAGTTATAATTGGTGAGCATAAGCCTTGTGTTGTGTGCACAACACCAAGGAAGTTGGATGGAAGGGTGCAGATTGTATCTGCACTAAGCATGAAGAGGGTGGCAAGGCACCTAGAATCACAACTTTTTGCAACAATCATTAGGGAAGTGGAGAAGGGTGGAGTGGGGACACCTATTCCGCTAGCACTTGCCAATGTGTGGGACGACTTCATGGATTGGATGATTTATTTGTTGCCAAAAGTTATCCCACCTAGGAACATTATTGACTATCACATTGAATTGCAACTAGGAATGTAGCCTCCATCCAAAGCTCCATACTGAATTTTAGGGATTGAATTGGAAGAGTTGAGAAGTTAGTTGATGAAGTTGGTTGATACTAGATTCATTCGACCCTTTAGGTCCTTGTATAGTGTACATGTTTTCTTCTAGAATAAGGAAAATTTAGAGTTGTGTATGTGCTTGGACTACCACACATTGAATAAGAAGACCACTAAGAATAAGTAGTCCCTTCCTTTGGCCGTGGATTGCTTTGATAAGTTGGCTAAGGCCAAGGTATTCTCAAATTTGGAATTGAGGTAGGGATACTAGCAAGTGAGGATTGCAAAAGGAGATGAGGCAAAGACAACCATGGTGACAAGGTATGACAATTTTAAATTTCTTGTTATGCCTTTTGGCTTGTGCAATGCCCCAACCACCTTTTTCATGTTGATGAATGATGTATTCAGAATTTTATTGGACAAGTTAGTGGTTTTCTACCTAGATGACATTATGGCGTTTAGTGAAAACATGGAGGACCATAAGAAGCACTTTGTGGAATTCTTTGAGGTGTTGAGGCAAAACTAGCAATACTTGAAGAAGTCCAAGTGTGTCTTTGGGAAAACTGAAATTCCATTATTGGGCCATTGGATTGTACAAGGATGGATCCACATGGATCATGTGAAGATAAGGGTGATTGAGGATTGGGAGGACCCAAGGACAATCCATGAGGTAAGAAGTTTCCTTGGTTTGTCTAACTATTACCATAGGTTTGTGGAGAGCTACTCTAAAATATCGACACCATTTAGTGACTTGTTGAAAAAGAACAAGCTATGGAGTTGGATGGATAAGTGTCAGGTATCATTTTGTGAGCTAAAGTGAAAAAAATTCTCGGTTCCTATGTTGAAGATGTCAAACTTTGAGAATTCATTTGAGGTGAAAATGGCCACCTTAGACTTCGCCATTGGTGGAGTTTTTTCACGGAAAGGTCATCTAGTGGCCTATGAGAGCGGAAAGCTATAATATTGTGAATGGAGGTAATATGTTCATGAGAAGGAGATGACTGCATTTGTGCATTGCATACAAGTGGAGGCACTACTTGTTGGGAAATTTGTTCGTTGCGAAGATGAACAATATGGCTACGAGCTACTTCGCCACTCAACCAAAATTGTCACCCAAGCAGACATAGTGGAAATATTGAAATATGTTGTCGAATGTTGATTGAAAATTGGCTATTAATGACTTTCATGATTGTCCACCCCATGAAAATTTAGGTTTATTAATAAATTGGGTGCATGCTCCACCCATGGTTTGTGAAAATGACACATATTAGCCAACATATTATTTTGGTTATTGAATTCTTGAAATACTCGATGAAACAATATCTTATGAAAGCCATCGATCTCCTTTTGGTATAGAGCAACAATTGAAGTTAATATTCTATCGGAGCGAATTTTATTTGAGACCATTAGGTTGATGATTATATTGGAATCCCCAATGATTATCAAAGTATTTAAACTATTTATTTTTGCAAGGAGAATACCCTCGTAGAGAGAATAAGCTTCTATTTGATTATTTTTAGTTGTCCCAAAACCCCATGAAAATGATTTTTCTAGATTCCCCTTGAAATCCATAATGATCCCCCACGTGCTTTCCACCCTTGGGTTTCCTTTGGAGGATCCATCGAAATACAAGATGTGTTTTCCTTCTAATCACTACCAACTCTAAAATTATTTCTTATTCATTCTTAGTTTCCATGTTCTACCTGATATTGGTTTTCATATGGATGGTTGAGATCACAGATCTATGATAGAAAATTGAATGACACATATTTCCTCATTTAAGTCCATAATTTCATGTGTTGAGATAACAATTTTCTTTGAGTTGATAAACTCAACAAGGAGACCTTTTGCTTTGGCTATGACTAATCTTGGACCGTGCTTCTTCTACTTGAAAATAACTTTGCTTCATGCCAACCAAATTTTCCAACAAAGATATTTTGGAAGAGCCATCCAAAGATTTTTAAGAAGAGGTTTATCTTTGAAAATGCCCCAATAGTTTCTACTCCATAGAGAAACCATTTCTTTCTAGCTATTAAGATTTTGTACTCGATAAGAAATTACAACAAATGAATATCTCCATACTTGGATAGTGAACTCACAATAAAAAAAAGAGGTGATGAATCAGTTCTTTTTCATTAAAACATAAAGCACATTTAAATGGACCTTAGATTCCTCTCTTTCATATATTTTTAGCTATAATTATTTTCCATGCACCATTAGCTAATATAAAATATTTACCTTAGGAATACCATCCAAGTGCTAGAATTTCTTCTAAATCACTAATTGTGGAGAGGGAGAGAGAGAGAGAGAGTTTGGATCTATTGTAAGTATTCATTTTTAATTGAATACTTAGAGTTTCCCTATCCCCTCTGCTTAAGAATGGATGGATCCCATGGGGCACATCCCTTGAGAGATGAGAAGAGAGAGGGGACAAGATCTTATAAATTTGAGGGGAGGGGGGGTTGAACCAATGTACCACCTGATCCATCTATCAAAATATGTAGACATCTTGGAAATGTCAAATAACGTGGATATATTTTGGGAATCCACCCAAGATTTTAAGGGGAGAATCTCTTGAATTTTTTCCAGTGCTTTGTTTCTCATGATTACATCATTCCATGTTCTTATTAATTTCCCATTTCGAGGGATCAAAGTTATGTTGGATTGGATGATAGGAGCTATAGCCTTTAGGAGTCTCCAGATGTGCAATTCTCTTCTGATTTCTAGAATTCCATCGATGCATCTGTTTTGATCCCCTTGGAAGTATTTTTTGAGAATAACCTTATTCCACCAAGCCATTATTTTTGACATCATATACCATATAATCTTTGCACCCATTGACAGGTTCATGATAAGATGGTCCATTATCCCCAAACTGCCTCTATCCTTTGGGGCTCTTACAATGTTCCAATTTATCAAGTGAAATTTATTTGTACTAGATTTTCCACCTTTCCATAATAATTTTCTTATCTCTTGAGAAATTTGCTGCATTATTCCCACATGAGATAACATGGACGAACATTGAAAGATCAAGAGAGTTGAAAGGACATATTTTATAAGGAATACTCGACCTACATGGTTTAACCACTGAGAGCCCCACTACCGTAACTTGGATTTTATTTTTCTAATGAAACTACTCCACAAATGTGTTGATGGATTAGTTAATGAAATAGGCATCCCCAGGTATTTAAAATAGGTCTATGTTTCTTGAAAGGGAAACATGAAAATATGAGAAATGGATTGAGGTAAATGAGAGCTCAGATTACCACCAAAGAATTGTCTTTTTTTATTATTTTTCTTCTCCTTTCAAGCATAGGTAAATTGATCCAAAGTATGTTTGAATCTCTCAACCATGATAGTAGAGGCTCCACCCAACATCAAAGTATCATCTACAAAGTGAGAGTGATTTATACTCTTGACTCATAAAATTTTGATCCCTCGAAGATCTCTGACCACTCTATTTTCTTACAACTTCCTTCTCAATGATTATTCCATAACGATATAAAGTAGATGGGATATAGGACTATTAGGATATTTAGAAACTTAGGATTTAGTTAAGATCAACTTGGTCTAATGTGTCATTAGGTAAAAGTGTGTTTCTTAGTGTGTTTCTTTAGTATGCATTTGTAATTACGTAATCTGATGGTCACGATATGTTCCCAACATAGAGTGATACAATAGCTCATATTCTCCTTGATCTTAACGACTACATTGATTTGTGTCTTAATACATAATTGGTCTATGATCTCTACTTGAAGAGCATGGAGGGTCATTTTCCAATGATCGATTGTGAGAAACTCTCTTGTAAATTATCTCTATAATGTTTTTTTTGCATTAATAAATTTCCCTGTAGGGGTTTTACCACGTCAAAACATCGACATGTTGATATTTTATCCAGTTGTGTGGTTTGTTACTAAAGGTGATCATCCTCTATTGGAATAACTATTTTGTTGAACATGGTATCAGATTACATTTTAAGACTTGCTCTTGTTGTCGATTGAGATATTGAAGTCGTCTTGTCACATCTCTAATTTCTTCCATTTTCATACATTTCGAGTCCGAGATGACTGTTCCATTGTGCCCATACATCTTCTTTCAACTAGAAACTCTTTTTGTTTCACTCGGCAATGTTTTCATTTTCCCAAGATATGGCCATTTCAGTAAGATCTAGAGGTATAAAGCCTGAATACGCCCTTTTATATTTTGACAGAGATAATATCTCATTTTTTTTTTCGGTTTACTATTCTTTATTTCCATATTGATACTCTTTTGGACATGTGTATTTTATTTTCCTTTCTCTCCGTGCGATCTCGACAAATCATAAAAAAAGTGGAAAGGGTTTTCGAGTCTGTGTATTCTCTTTGTCGTGCGCTCTGTGCGATCTTGGTAAATCAGAAACAAAGGGAAAATTTGCATTTTCTCGGTAAGATAACTAAGATCTAACCATTGCATTTTGTCAAGAAGTGATTTTTTTTGTGTGTGTAAATGCATGAAAATATTTTTTTATTGAGCATGCACTCCAAGGTCATCTTCAAAAGAAACAAAAACAACACTCTCAATCCTCCTTTTTAATGTGTTTTGCACTAGCTCACTTAGTTGAAAGATACTTAGTAAGAGGTATTGAATTCAAGTCTCTTTTTTGTTACTTTTTTTTAAGTTTGTGCATTCATTGTAAAGTGCATTTCACTCAATTATAAAAACGAATCACTAATAAATAACTTTAATATTTTATTTTAACTTATGTTTTGCATGCAACTTTCATTTATAAAGTAACTTCATTGTAAAAGTGATTCCCGTTTCTTTTTATAAAAGTGGGTCATTTCATACGTAACTTATTTAAAAGTGACCTTATAGACACAGTTAGGAGGAGCATCACCACGTGGACCAACGTTTACTTGTTATGTGGCTCTCTGGTTACCGTTTATGTATTTTTTCAAAAAGAATAACTTTCACATACAAAGTCCATTTTTAGTGTTATTTTTTTTAAACATCCTATTTTTTCAAGAGATTTCCATCCATACCATCAATTTCATATTTTAAATATATATACTCTACATATTTAATATGGCTTCTCCCAGTGATATTTTTCTTACCAGTAGCAGCTACTTCTCATGGAAATCCCATATGGAGGATGTATTACGAAGTAAAGGAATGTATTAGATTTCCTTGGGAAAAGAACAAGAACCCACTGATGATGAAAAATATGCCAAATGGGATAATAGGAATGATGAAGCACATGGACTAATCATAATGTCCATCTCTCTTGATTTAAGGTTTTACCTTCAAGGAATTTGGGGCCCAAATAAAGCTTGGGAAAAGCTTAAAGTCATGTTTGGTAAACACAATATTATTCATTCCCACCATTTGGAAAATCAATTAATGAATTTAAGTCCAAATGTTTTTCCTTGCATTGAATACTACTTATATAAGTTCAAAACATTTAGAATTTTATGTATAGAATTCCAACTAGATCTAAAGGAAAATTGATTCATATATGTTATTCTTGCTAAGCTCGATAGTTCATATTCTATTTTTGTATCTGCATTTTATGCCAATAGAGAAGATCTAGATATTTCTTATAAATAACCCTCTCTTGAGTATTTTTGTGATGTTTTGATTTGAGAGCAAGATAATCTTGTGCAACTTGTATTGACTAGCACTATAGATACATCCAACAAATCCCTAGTGGTCTAGTAGAAAGATAAATCCAAGAATCCCAAGAAGCAACATCCTCGCTACAAAAACAAGCGAAAAAAGGTTCCAAACCCTCTCCACCAACCTTTTCTCCTAATGGTGACGAAGGTGAAAAAAGAAGAAGTAAGAAGACTAGTGACAGACATTGCAACTTTTGTGGGAAAGATGGTCATGTGGAGTCTGAATGTTTTAAAAATATGGAATCCTTAGAAGCAACGATGAAGAATCACAACATCAGTATTGATTCTTCTTCTTCTTTTTCTCATGGACATGCACTTTCTACTTCTGGTTTCTCCTTCAATGGAACTTCTACTTCTTCTTCTTATGAGTGACTTATTGATTCTGGAGTATCTTATCATATGGCTAAGGATAAATCCATATTTTCTGCTCTAAATGAACGTAACACCAAGAAAATATTTGTTGGTGATGATAGATCTCTTAGCATTGTAGGGTCTAGAACAATTCAGGTAGATAATGACCATTTCAATGATGTTGATGAGTACCTGAAATGCCATCCTTTTCACACCTTTTACCTTACCTTTTGTACCACTTTCTCCCATTCTTCCAGCCTAATTTTGAGCACAACGATATATTTTTCCTTAGGTATGCATCTTCATGAATTATGTCATTTTAAGTAGTTTTTCTTGTGTAATTAGGGAAAACTGAACTTTTATGCTCACTTATGATAGAATGATAAGATGTTGTTTGTAACATACCCAGCCACCCACAGGCCGGGTACGCTACCTGCAAGCCCGCCCTTGGAATTTTTTCTCATGCTGACCTTCTTTATTTATTAATCATGCATAAGATAACAGATTTAACGACATGCACAACAATATCCAACAAGCATTGAATATCTAAATATTATGTTAAACGATAATTAAATATACACAATGGAAATACATTCATATACATGTAAATGAAAATTAAACTACATAGCGGAATACATTGATACACAGATAGTAATATCACGACAGAGACCACTTATCTTTATGAAAGATGACACTGACTGGCTGCAGACCAAGGACATCCCACCCAACTGTAGACATCGTTGCTCTAAACCCCAACAACAGTGTCACCCCTGAGCTAGGGCTATGAATCCACAAGGATGGTGCCAGAGTGTAATTGGGTTCCCAAACTAGTCAGCTCTCAAGCTCTCACAGGTTTCCTGACACCCACAACAATCCAAGTACCTAGCTCTCTTCTACCCATCTTGTGCCACCCAAGAGAATGGACCTCCACCCTTCTCTGTCATGCAGTCTCTCAGGAAGTCCTTCTCCTTCCTGCCAGGGCTTCCAGCACATCTGGTCTAGAATCTCAATGCTGGAACTCTCAGGGCTCGCAGTTGTGAGAAAAAAAGAGCACATGCCAATGCATTTCATACATGCAGGCCCTAGGTCATGGTTGGATCACAGAAGCAAACACTACAACCAACTATCCCGTGGCTAAGTTCTTTAGTATCTCCGTTTCCTTTACTAATCCAAGAAGCAGGTGATGATGGATCAATGGACGAGTCAGGGGGGGTGCATGGGAGTGTGTGCATGGGAGTGCGTGATGGAATAATGAGTGAGGGAATGGGAAAACAATGAACAAGTCATCAATCCAACCCCCCCATCAGAGCAGAGGCGGGTTTAAGTAACCTCATGGGGAAAACAAGAACCTCATGGCCTTCCCCAAGAAGTTCACGTAATCGATCCCCTCCCTTAGACAAAAAGGGTAATAAAAAAAAGAAGGAATAAACACTTAGTCCCTCAAGCTCCCTCTCTTGTGCAGTCATAGCCCCCTATAACTCTATTCCTTGTCCATATAACAACCAACAATGTATTTTTTATTATTAATGATCAAAACATTACATTTCTTGGGCATACTGGCCCTTCAATAATTGTTTGGGCACTCTGGCCTCTCAACATTGTAACAATACATTATTTAAAATGGGGGTTCAAAAGCCTGGGGTGTTACATCCCCTCCCCCTTATTTTGGCACTATCCTCAGTGCATATACAAAACAAAGATCAAAATATCAAATTTATTCAAAAAGGTTGTGGGTACTATGCCCGCATGGCATATTCATGCTCCCAGGTAGAATTTTTAGGACCGTAGCAGGTCCATTGAACTTTTACCAGTTCTATAACTCGATTTCGGAGCATTTTGACTTTTCTATCCAACACCTGCACTGGTTGAACCTAAAAGTCTCCCTCCATCTCTACCTAAATCAGATGCCAATCAATAACATGGTTAGGATCATGTACATATTTCTTTAGTAAATATACATGAAATACATTATGAACATTCATGGAAGTAGGCAATGCAAGCATGTATGCAACCAACCCTATTCTATCCAATATTTCGAATGGAGCACAGAATATGGCTGCCATCTTTGTACAACTACCCAATTTCAAAGAGCTTTTCTTGGGCTTCACTTTCAAAAGTACATGCTCCCCTACTTTAAATTCTCTAACTTTCATGTTCTTGTATGCATAAAACTTTCTGTCTATCCTGAGATGCCTTTAAATTCTGCGTAATCTTGACCACCTAGTCTTCCATGTCCTTGAGAAACTCCGACCCAAGTACCACTCTATCTGTTGGGTTGTCCCACCTCACTGGAGTATTGCATTTCCTACCATACAAGGGTTTAAATGGGCTCATTTTCAATGGATCTTGATACCCATTGTTATATGCAAACTCAACCAAGTGTAAGAAATCTTCCCACTTAGATGGCTTATCCATCACATACATTCTCAGCATGTCTTCAATTATTCTATTGAACCTCTGCGTTTTCCCATCTGTCTGGGGATGATATGTTGTGCTAAAGTTTAGATTTGTGCCAAATCCTTTAAACAATCCCCTCCATAAATTGGAGGTAAACTTCATATCTCTATCCGAGACAATTGTCCTAGGTATCCCATGCAACCTAGCAATTTCCTTCATGAAACTTTTTGCAATATTAGTTGTTGTATGTGTTGTCTTCACATGCACAAAATGAGCATCCTTTGTTAATTTTTCAACCACCACCATGATTGAATCGTGTTTCTTATTGTTCTAGGTAATCTTGTGATGAAATCCATGGTGATCACTTCCCATTTCTTCTCTAGAATTGGCAATGGTTGCAGCAAACCCGCTAGGTGTCTATGCTCATCCTTCACCTTCTAACATTCCATACATAGAGCGATGTAATCAACAACATCCTTCTTCATTCCCGACCAAAAGAACTGGCTTCTTACTGCTGTAATTTTTTTCTCGTGACTGGGATGTCCAACATAAGGAACATCATGCATTTCCTTCAGTACCAAATTCCTCAGTTCTCCAAAACTAGGAACATAGATTCTATTTTTATGCATGAGGAATCCATCTTCCTTTATCTCGTACTCCTTTATTTTCTGTTGTACATATCCTTGCTGTAAGTTTTCCTTTACCCGTAGGTAATGCTGATCTGTAACAAGACCATCTAAAATTCTTCTCTTCAAGTCTGACTGATCCATACTGACAACAGTAGCATGCATGAGATGAAATCTCCTACTAAGTGCATCAACAACTTTATTCTCCTTTCCCTTGATATGCTTGATATCGAAGTCATATTCACTTAAAAATTCCATCCATATTGTTTGCCTGGCATTCAAGTTCAGCTGTTCGAAAAGATACTTCAGACCAACATGGTCTGTCCTTAATTCAAATTTCTTTCCCATGAGATAATGCCTCCACATCCTCAAGGCATGAACAATGGAAACAAGTTCCAAGTCATGCGTGGCATAGTTCCTCTCATGTTTCTTAAGCTTTCTGGACTCATATCCACTGACATGTCCATTCTGCATGAGGAATCTCCCAAGTCCTTCCTTACAAGCGTCTGTACATACCACAAAACTTTCATTTGGGTCGGCAATATTTAACACAGGCGCACTAGTAAGTAATTCCTTCAATAGATTAAAATTGTTTTCACACTTGAGTGTCCATTCAAATTTAGTTCCCTTCTTTTGCAAAGAGGTGATGGGGTGAGCAATATTAGATAACCCTACTATGAACCTTCTATAGTAGCCGGTTAATCCCAGAAAAGATCTGACATCCGACACATTTATGGGTGTTTTCTATCCTCTAATGGATTCAATCTTCTCTGGATATACTGCTATGCCCTACTATGAAATAATGTGTCCCAAGTAATGTATATGCTTTTGATAAAAATAATAGTTACTCAACTTGGCGTACAACTGATGTTCTCTCAGTACTTGCAATACCAATCTCAAGTGACGTTCATGCTCCTCTTCCGACTTAGAATAGATAAATATGTCATCCAGGAATACTATGACAAACTTGTCTAAATAATTTCTAAATATGCCATTCATTAAGCACATGAAGACAGCTGGTGCATTGGTCAATCCAAAAGGCACCACTACAAATTCATAATGCCCATACCTGGTCCTAAAGGCTGTCTTATGAATGTCTTCTTCCTTGATTCTTACTTGATGGTATCCTTCCCCGAGTTCAATCTTTGAAAATATCTTTGCTCCTCTTAGATGATCAAAGAGGTCATCAATTCGGGGTAGTGGATACTTGTTCTTTATAGTGTACTTGTTTAGTTGTCGGAAGTCAATGCACAGCCTTAAGGTTCCATCCTTCTTTTTGACAAAAAGTACTAGTGCTCCCCAAGGTGAAACACTTGGACGGATGTACCATTCCTGAACAATTCCTCCAACTGCATTTGTAATTCTTTAAGCTTTGGTGTGCTCATTCTATAAGGTGTTTTTGACACCGGGGCAGCTCGTGGCACTAAATAAATTGAGAAGTCTATCTCCCTTCTTGGTGGAAATCTAGGTATTTCTTGGAATACATCTTCAAATTCCTGTAGCACCGAGAAATCTTCAAGTCTTGCCCCCTTTGTATCGACTGGATCCTCCACATGGGATGCATATAGTTGACATCCTTTTCTAAAACACCTTTTCAGCTGTAAGGCCAAAATATCCCTTATAGAGATGGGTCTTAGAACTCCTTTCACAGTGCTCTGTTTTCCATTTCCATCAAGACATGTAAATGTCTTGTTATGACAATCTAGGACAACATGATGCTTGTCCAACCAATCCATCCCAATCAAAATATCATAAGACCCCAATGGTATGACGTTTAGATCAGTACTAGTATTCACTCCATTAAGACTTATGGAACAACTTCTGACCATATCATGGATTCTTCATTTGGTTCCAATGGCTAACTGAACCAAACTTGTTTTTCCAAGTTTAATTTTCTCCAAATGCAATCTATCCACTATCTTAGGGTCAATGTAACAATGGATTTCTCCTGAATCAATCAAAATAGAAACATGGTGATTTATGATCTTACCTTCCACCTTGATCATATTGGACTGGTACTCTGCTTGTCAATCATTTAAAGCTGCATAGATTCTCCCCATATCTCCAACTGTTGTAGCCTCTTGGATGTTGTGCACAATCTTCACTCTGTCCTTTCTGTGTGGGCAATCCTTTTACATGTGATCTTCCTTTCATCCCTAGCATTGGATTGGTGGTCTTCCCCTTTTTCCCAAGGAGTCTTCCTTCTTGAAATCCTCCTTAGCATACTGATCTTGATGATTTCTATTAGGCTCATTCCTATTGAACGGAGGTTTGAATCCTTTCCTCCTCTGATCAGACTTTGCATTCTTCTTGTCCTTCTAATATTTCTGCAGGGATTATCTTCTCTGGCCTTGCTCATACAAGTACTTATCCTTCCTGATGGCCTCAGTCAAGGTCTTGGGTTCATCATACTTGATATTTTCCTTATAGAAGGTTGGAAATCCACTTAGAAATCTCTGTATTTTCACTTTCTCATCACCAATGAACTTGACATACTTTAACAATCCCAAGAACTTCTTCTCGTATTCTACCATAGTCATGCTTCTCAACCTGAGTTCAAATAACTCCTGCATTTTCTTGTCATAGAAATGCTCTAAGAGGTACTCCTTCTGGAAGTACTTCTTGAACTGTTTCCAAGTAATACTACTTTCATTAAGATGTTCCACTTGCTTCAATTGGTCCCACCACACTGCAGCTTTCCCATGTAAATGGTAGGTGGAAATCCTGGCTTCCAGGTTTGATGAATAGTTATGCAACTTAAAATATCTTCGGAGACAAAGAAACCATGCTTCGACATCATCTTCCCTTTCTCTTTCACTGTCAAAGGAAGGTGGCTTGAGCTTCCTCATCTCTCCTTGCAAACTATCTATCTCTTGTTTCCTTCTCTGGTGTCTAACATGAGACACTTCTGGGCTACTTACAGGATCATCCGATGCATAAAACTTCTTTCATGAAGAAGGAGGTGAGTGGCATCCATGAGCTTTGCTAGCACTTCTGGAATAACCAACTCTTCCACGAGCATCTCCTCTTTCCTAAAACCTGCCTTCTTCCTCTTGTCTTGAGTTCGATTCCTTCTTCGTTTGTCTCTGCAACTAATTTAAAATATGCAACACTCGAGCATTTATCTGACTTTTCTCTCTCATCAGTCTCTCATTGTCTGCTTTGTAGCTCTGCACTTCCATCTTCAAGCTTCTTACCGTTTCTATCAATGTTTTATGTTCTCCTTTTTCCTTGCATCTGTTGGACTCTATCTCTGCATTACTGATTATGGTATTCTGGCCTTCAGCCTCCTTTTCATGACTGGAGGCTCCCTTTCCTTCTCTGATTTTATTAATACGCATCCTGAGATGATGCGCTTAAGCCTCTTAATTCTGCAAAATGTGCAAGCAACCATTTTGTTGGAATTATGCGTATGATAGATAAAATTGCCAAATCATGCTACAAGTCTCTTTCTTGTTTATGGATATCATATCCCCATTCTCTAAAAATAATAGTGTCATGTTATCCCTAGCTGACATCGAGTTCACCCTGCTTAGGTGCTTCCTTCAAACCACCTCCTAGATGACCACGACTATAAACCATGGCTAAATCCTCCCTTATCACTTTTCTGTCTCGAAGACAACCAATTCATCCCTCAGCCTTCCTTCCTCATCTCTCAACCTACATATGACCAAGGCCATGACCATGTGCTTAGCTAAAAAAGAACTTGTCCAAAGCTTCGAGACATCAAAGATTTTAGCCAAGACCAGATCAAGGGTCCTCCTCCTCTTTTGCGATCAATGATCAAGATCTTCTTCGAGACTCTGTGCTTCAGGAGTCTCAACTTTTCTTGCTTGCCTCCTCCCGGTATGCCTTTACCCTGGGTTCCTGATCTTTCGACAGGTGTCCTCCCACTGATCGACGACTATGAATCATTTCGACATTTCGAGATTCAAAAGTTTCAAACTTCCCTCTTGCACTTTCTCCCTGAGTGATTTTACCTGCAGTCATTGATACCTCGATGTGTGTCCTCTGGAATCGACGATCGATATATACTCTGATCTTTAGTCCTTCAGGATTTTTCGACCTAACCAGTATGTCACCTCCTTCCCTTCTGGAGTGCCCAGTCTTCTGAACTACATGATCTGTCGCCACATGGTGAAATGTTGGAATCAGACACGTGGCCCATTCAGGCGGGTGACACATGTCACGTTCTAATAAACTTTTCAATGTTCCAAATGACCAAAACTTACTACCACATGGCATACATCCCATGTGTCAACGTCATCCCCGGTGACATCATCATGCCTTTTCACTTCGGCTCTTCGGGCTTCGGGGCTTCGAGAGTTTTCAAACTGGCACACTTCCAATTCTCCCAAACTCTGAATTCCTGAACTGGCTAATCTGTCGCCACATGTCCTCCTGGATTAGATGACCAGGTTTCACTTCAAGTATTCACCCGAAGTCCATGGATATGCTCCACATGTCCTCCTCAATCTAATGGCTATGATTTCTTCGGGGCTCCAAACTTCGGATATCTCAAACTTCAACCTTTTTCCTTGAAAATATTTTTATCCGAAGTTTGTGATCTTCTGATGCATGTCCCCTCCGGATCAACGACCATAATTCCTTCGGGACTCTGGACTTCGGAAATATCAAATTTCAAACTTATTTGGCCCCACTGGATTTTATCCAAAGTCACGGATCTGGTGATGCGTGGCTCTCGGTAGATCAATGGTTGAGATCTTCTCATATGATCAGATGGTCGAGGTTTGCTCCGGCTCTCCGGCTCTCCGAGCTTCAGGAGTCTCAAACCTCAACTGAAAATCTCTTGAACAGATTCCTCCGGATTTACTAATCTGTTGACACATAACCTCTGGGCGATCGACGATCAGGATCTAATTCAGACGAACCAACAGTCAACGTTTACTTTGGGTCTCTGACTCTCCGAGCTTCGGGAGTCTCAAATATCAACTTATCCTCACTCACTCTTTCCCAAAGTGCTTTCACACAGAGCACTCAATTGGTTGATGCATGTCCTCCTATGGATCGACGGTCCCCAGCTACTTCGGCTATTCAGAGTTTTGATGTTCGAGCCCTGCCTTTCACATCATTGCATTACTTTGAAATTGCGAGGGCATGCATCAACGGTTTGGAGTAACCCTCTTTTCACCCCACAATTCTCCTGATGCTAACACGTAACCCCCCAAGGAAACCGTGGTTTGGATTGTGAGACTGCCTTGGGAAATTATCTCCCATGCAACTCGGTTCCCCACAATGCCTGCTGGTCGTTGATCTCTCTCTACAATGGGATCTGATGGTCATGACCTTAATCTTGCTTCCTTTTCATCGGATGACCCCTGTTTACCTGTCCTCCGATCCAACGATCCTAGATATCCTTGATCCTACCGTGGCGATCATTCTTGAATTAAAAAGTAATGGTCACGATCCTTTGACCCCTCACAGAGGTTCTATGACGTTCTGTCTCGTGCGTAGCATCTGCAACGCCATTCCTCCTGAGATTTTCAACTTCATGGTCAGAGTTTGACCTTGACCACAAGATTCTGACCAACAGACCCAGCCCATACCGGTTTGGTGTCTCAACCAGAAGCTCTGATACCAATCTGTAACATACCCAACCACCCACAGGCTAGGTACACTACCTCCAAGCCCTCCCTTGGACTTCTTTCTCATGTTGACCTTATTTATTTATTAAGGATGCAAAATATAACATATTTAACGACATGCACAACAATATCCAACAAGCATGCAATATCTAAAGATTATGTTAAACAATAATTAAATATACACAACAAAAATACATTCATATACATGTAAATGACAATTAAACTACATAGTGGAATACATTCATATATAGATAGTAATATCATGACAGAGAGCACTTATCTTTATGAAAGATGACACCAACTAGCTGCAAAACAAGGGCGTTCCACCCAACCATAGACACAGCTACTCTAAATCCCAACAACAGTGTCACCCCCAAGCCAGGGACATGAATCCACAAGGACAGTTCTAGAGTGTAATTGGGTTCCCAAACCAGTCAACTCTCAAGCTCTCATAGGTTTCCCAACACCCACAACAATCCAAGTACCCAGCTTTCTTCTACCCAGCCTATGCCATCGAAGAGAATGGACCTCCACCCTTCTCTTCCATGCAGTCCCTCAGGCAGTCCTTCTCCTTCCTGCCAGGGCTTCCAGCATAGCTTGTCTAGAATCTCAATGCTGGAACTCTCAGGACTCATAGTTGTGAGAAAAACAGGGCACATGCCAATGCATTGCAGACATGCAGGCCCCAGTTCATGGCTGGATCACACCAACGACCACTACAACCAACTATCCCATGGCTAAGTTCTTCAACAACTCTGTTTCCTTTGCCAAGCAAAGATGCAGGTGATGATGGATCAATGGACGAGTCAGGGGGGGTGCATGGGAGTGTGTTCATGGGAGTGCGTGAGGGAACAAGAAAACAACGAACAAGTCATCATTCCAACCCCCCCATCAGACCAGAGGCAGGTTTAAGTAACCTCATTGGGAAAACAAGAACCTCCTGGACTTCCCCAAGAAGTTCATGTAATCGATCCCCTCCCTTAGACAAAAAGGGTAATAAGAAAAAATAGGAATAAACACTTAGTCCCTTAAGCTCCCTCTCTTGTGGAATCATATCCCCCTATAACTCTAGTCCTTGTCTGTCTAGCAGCCAACAATGTATTTATTATTATTAATGATCAAAACATTACATTTCTTGGTCATATTGGCTCTTCAATAATTGTTTGGGCACTCTGGCCTCTCAACATTGTAACAATACATTATTTAAAATGGGGGTTCAAAAACATGGGGTGTTACATTGTTCTAGGAAAATATTGCAGGTACTGTAGAAGATTTGCTGCAACACCAGGATGTTGTTGCGACACTCCTCAAGTCAACTACTACAACACCCTTTCTAGTCGTTGCAACACAATTTTTGGTTGCAACGACATTGGTGGTTGCAACACGACTCTCATTTGCTGCAACACCTGTTGAAAAAATGCTACAACAATAGTGGCACCACTGCTGCAACACCTATTTCCACTTTTGTTGCAGCTTCGCCACAACAAACAACCACAACCCCCATCCTAGCAGTAGTGATAGATGAGGTGGATGCGATATTCGACAGTAAGTGCACCATTCTAGGTAGTATGGGTGGAAAGTTGGGATTCCTTTGTGAACAGTTGGAAAACAAACAG
Source organism: Picea sitchensis (assembly GCA_010110895.2). NCBI lineage: Eukaryota > Viridiplantae > Streptophyta > Pinopsida > Pinales > Pinaceae > Picea > Picea sitchensis. The sequence continues at coordinate 554,910 of SNQJ01S0008316.1, read as the reverse complement.
GTTTTTCGGAAAGTGAAAAAACGCATAGTAGAGGCCACAAATCGAATACAACTAAAGAAACCACTTCAATAGATTGTTTCCAGTAATGAAGACATTGGGTCAGATGAGAAACCACCTTACCTATCTTTTGTGTTAGCACAACACCCTCCCTAATTTATTCTTTTACCTTTTGTCTAAGAGAATAAATTTCCCTCCCCCTACTAAAATTTTCTATTGGAAATCCTCTCGGACTCTCTCATACAAATGGAAATGACCAAGCCTCTCTTCTCACTCTCGATATTTTTCCATATCAATGATTTTAAAGAAGACTCTAGCCTGTCAATACATTGTATATTAACGAGCTTCCTCTTTCCTTCACTGATACACTGCATATCAGCAAGCATCATTTTCCCCTCATTGATACAGGATATATCGACAAACATCCTTTCCTCCACCGATACAGACCATATCAACAACTTGGGTTTTTCTTCATGGATATACATTCTCTAACTTTCACCTAAAGTTTTTTTAAAATTCTAACCCATTGATTTGGGCTATATTAGTGGGTTAATATTTTACTCACCGATACATCCAGTATCGTCAATTTAGTGATTTTTTCATCGACATGCCAATGACCATCCTCTCTCTATCATCGATACACATCTTCGTCAATACATAAAGTATCAACATGGTTCCTTTTTTTATCACAAATACATGGTATCAGCGAGGTTCATGTCGTCTTCTTCAATACATCATGTATCGACAAGATTTCTTTATTTCCCTCCGATACATAATGTTTGTTGGCATGTTTCCCTCTTGTGTCATCGATATGCCAATATAAAGATGTTGACCCCTCATTAACATTGAGCATATTGACAATTGGACTTCCTTTTCTCACCAACATAGACCTTATCAATAATACAACTTCATCTTAAGGCCTCTCATATTATCCTCCATTTCAAATCCTTCTTGTTTCTCCCATTAGTCAAGTCCCTATCATTCCCAATGATTAAACACTCAATGTCTAACTGGATAATCGATGATTTTTTGCCTAATCTACTTCATGTTACAGTTGTGATTGAGTCTATATTTGTCACCAACAACTTTCATTATGCCTACCATGCCATCATGCACACTTTTCTCCTTCTTGATTTTATGACTAACCTTGATCATGAAAGTGTTGTTTAATTTTAAGAGGGTTAATTTTAAGAGGGTTAATTTTAAGAGGGTTAATTCCAACCACCACTGACAAAGTCAAAATATGAGGTCCAGAAGTGCCAAAATGATCACCAAGGATTTCCCTTCAAGCAAGCCTAATTAATCATGACCTTCATTAAGCATGAATCTACTCAAATTCTTGAATGAAGTTGTAAGGTATTTCACTAGACGCCCCTCCTTGTGCTCTTGGCATTTCAAAAAACAATGCCTCAATCAGACATTGTATGAGAAAATCATGGACTTTTGAACTCAAGCTCTTGTTGTTTCTTGTTGTTAAAAAAGACACTTAGAAATTTTTCGATTTGTCTTCCTACATAGGAGAGTTCTTGTTCATCTTTTCGATACATGATTTCATGCTTTTCTTGCTGACACATAGGGGAGTTCTTTCTAAACTTTCCGACACATAGGAGAGTTCGTGCTCATCTTGTCGATACAAGAGTTTATGATTTTCTTGTCGACACATATGGGAGTTTATGCTAAACTTGTTGACACATAGGGAAGTTCATACTCATCTTACTGATACATGATTTCATGATTTTATTGTGGACACATAGGGGAGTTCATGCTAAACTTTCCAACACATAGGATATTTTTTCTCATATTATCGATACATGAGTTCATTCTTTTCATGCTGACACATAGGGGAGTTCGTGAAAACTTGCCAACACGTAGGAGATTTCATGCTCATATTGTCGATACAAGAGTTTGCGATTTTATTTCCGACACATAGGGGAGTTCGTGCTAAAATTTACAACACATAGGGGAGTTCGTGCTAAAATTTACAACACATAGGGGATTTTGTGCTCATCTTGTCGATACATGAATTTGTTCTTTTCTTTCTGACACATAGGATACTTCATGCTCATCTTGTTGATACATGATTTCGTGATTTTTTTTTCAACACATAGGGGAGTTCATGCTAAAGTTGTCGACACATAGGAGAGTTCATGCTCATCTTGTCGATACACGATTCCATTCTTTTCTTGTCGACACATAGGGGAGTTCATGCTAAACTTGTCGACACATAGGAGAGTTTGTGCTTATCTTGTCGATTCAAGAGTTCATGCTTTTCTTTCTAACACATAGGGGAGTTTGTGCTAAACTTTTCTACACATAGAATATTTTATCTTCATCTTTTTGATACAATAGTTCATGCTTTCTTTCCGAGACATAGGAGAGTTCATGCTTATCTTGCTAACACGGGAGTAGGACCCTACAAAACTGTCTTTCATATTTGGGTCGTAATGTTTGACGCCTATGCTTGTTTCACGCATTCCTTATACAATTGGAAATGTATTTCCAAGATCTACAACTTAGTTGTTATATAATTTTAGATATTCCTCACCAATTATTCACATTTTTTAGGATTAATATTTGGCACATTGGAAAAAACCCCTGAGAACATAATACTTCAACCAAAAGCAGAGGAACCAAGAACTGAACTCAGGGAAGCATATATGAACTCTCACTTAGCTAATGTTTTAGTTATATAGGTTAAAATGCTATGGTTTTGAAAATCCATTTCAATATTATTGTATGGTCACTCATCTATTGTGTGTTGAATAGTGCTAGGTACCAATTCTAAAGGAAGATGATACTCAACAACCTAGATAGGCAGTGTGTCGGGGAATAAAACTATGAAAGCATAGTTGCTACACATTAAGGAAATATACCAGTATGCAACAGTACCCTCACAAATGTGATCTATTGTTGAAGATGATAGAGCAACAACAAAAACAACAATTGTTGCAATAGTAGGGGAGCAATGAAAGGGAATCGAACTCAAATGGCCGAAGAAGAAATTTGAATGCCACGATGGTCGAATATCAAACTTGGAGGGAAAAGAGTCTCCCAATGTCCAGACCATTCATCACGATGGGTGAGGTGAACTATAGTCAAAATCTATGATGGCCCACCAACACTAAAAGACAAATTTGAAATGTAACTGCATATAATACATTAAATTATAAACATTTATGTTGGCCTTGTTATCTCATCATTACGAAGAGGATAAGGACAAAAGTTTTTAAATGAAAGGTCATGGGAGGAAGGTGGAAGGCCAAGAGTCACGTTGAAATTCAATAAATACGAGGATTGTACCCAAGTCAAAGTATTTTGGCTCTTAGAGATTTCATGCGCTATTACTGAAACTTTTAATTAGGAGAATCCTATTTGTCCAAGCTATTTTTGGGAGAACTTTGATTCTCGTGTTGGATGTATTGTGGACTATTCCTTTGCATTTTTCTCAACACTCAGGTTGTGTAAGGATGTACTTCATATTGTAGACTATTATTATGTATGGTGGTTGCATTCTTATTTTTGTTTTTCAGTGGATATTTATCTAAATTCGTGGGCATAGAACTATGAATGATTTTTTAAATGTTATACTATTTTGTGTTTGCAGTGATTTATCCGTATCCTTGTTTTTGTTCTGTGTGAACTATTTCCTAGGCCATTGACAGGAACACATCTGGTTCTATGTTTTCTTTATGGTTACCTTTTTCATTTAGATGCATGCATTTTAGATTAGTTTCATTTCATTCTGTAGATTAGAAACCTTCATTGGTGGACTGGGTTGCAATCAGTAAACCCAAAACTAGAAATGGTTGTCGGACCATCATTCAGATGGGTTCCCTATTCCAAATGGTGAGAGGTATAATTGAGACTTCTTATCGGGGGTAACCCATGCTATTGTTAAAGGGTATTTTTCTCAAGTCAACATAATTGACAATAGAAGGAAGGCTAAATCACAAGCCTTCCCATGTGGAGTCATTTCATTAAATTGTTTTAAATATCCCATGGCTCCTCTCCATATCTTTGTATGGGATAACCCTTTGAGTATTCCAAGACCCAAAGGAGGCATCTCATTTGAGATAGATAATATCTTGTCAAACTCAAAATTCAACAGTGAAGGGAATGTCTCTGCATTCATGCATCTCAATCAGTTTAACATCACATGACAAAATCTTAAGATTGTTTAGGAAAATGAATTTTGTTTATTATTTATCCTTGCATTTGAAGGATAGATTAAAGCCTAGTTTAGGACATTACTGGTGAAATATATACATAACTGGAAACAATTTATGAAAGTCTTTATCGTTGCTCATGTAGATTATGTTTATGATGAACTCTTTAATGAACTTGAAGAAATTAATAATCTTGGAAACAAATATGTGGTTGATTTATTTCAAAGGGCCATGCATATCTATTGTATATTTCTTGAAAGTGCAAACCCTTAGACTAAGAAAACTTTGATTGGTTTTCATACCTCATCTCTATTTCTAAAGGGTACGATTTAAATAATCAAACTATCTCTAATTAAAAACAACCAGATCTACATGAAGAATATTTGATCACTTCTTTTCCAAAAGGAATACTTTCAAATATACAGACCATTCAATCCTATCATAAGACATTTGATACTCTGCAATATAATTTTGAAGAAAAATCTGAGGAAATTGTTTCAATAGACGATGTCAAATATATATTGAATGAAGAATCAATTCATCACATTGTTGTAGATTTGAATGATAATTTATCATTGGTAAAAGTAACAACTATATCCTTCACGGGAAATCATGATTTGGCAATGATTGGTGGGAGGTACATGATCTCTAATAAGCACTCTATCACAACTATGGGGGAATCTTCATTATAAATATTAAATCCATTAGACCCAGAGTGTGAACCATCTAATGTCTCCCCTTTAGGGAACAAATCTCTCATTGAAGAATTCCCTTCATTTTCACAATCCACGAATCTATTTTCTCTTTATACAAATCTATTTGATAACGACCTCTCACATTGTCCAAGAAACATTGTCACCTAAATATGCTCCAGAATCACATGTCAATCTTCAGGGGTAGATGCATCACTCATTCTTGGATTCTATATTAATACTCAAACGCTCCTCACATGATTTTTATGATGTTATAGAAGAAATCTTGGAGTCATCTTTTGCTCAATGTTTCCCTCAAACTAGCAGATATCATTTGTCCCCTCAACATGCGGGTTATGTAAAATGTGGGTCCAGAGAGACTTACTTGGATAATGAGGCACTTCGGTTTTGGTCGATGGTTATGTCATATTCTCATTATCTTGCTTCAACCTCTGGAATGAATGATACCACTCATACTAAGACTCCCGCACAAAGTACATTTCATGCAAATTTCATTTTTGGGTCTCATCCGGTATGCTACTCATTTTCAAATTCCTTCCAACAATCCTATGATAGTCATTGCAAATTTTATGATGTAATTGAAGCTTGGTTGGAGTAATCCTACATATATACATTTCCCATGAACAACAACGTTACCAAATTTCACATGTTGGGTAGACATTTAATTGATTTAATTCTTTCTATATTTTATCTCTCACTACTCCAATTTCTGCTATTGACTTTTGATGAACATGTGGTTGCAGGTTCGGAGTTACTTGAATGGCTACATTGGAACTATGCTTTCACATAGTCCCTTTTTGGCCAGTGTATGATATATTAGGAATATGAGTAGCATAGTCCTTTTACTTTCTTTTTTGCTTACGTAGGATAGATGTTTTCTTCCATTTTCTCTTGGGTAGCATAGATTTTGGGTTTATCTTGTTTTCTTGGATAAAATCCACCAACTGTTATTAGTTTAGTTTTCATGTCAAGATGGTTTTCTTTAGTCTTAGTTTATTTTTGCATGAAATATTTATTCTTTTCACTTGATTCCTTTCATTTGTTGTTTAACTGAGCTTGGCTTAACTTTGGTTTTCATTCATATTTATGAGGAAACCATGTGGAGAATACTTTGAGAAAGTTCAACTAAAAGATTCATTTTCTTCTGTAGCATTCAATCTAATGATTTACATATGGACAACTTACTATCCCGCGCTGCTGAAAAAGCATCTGCTATATAATACTTTGCAGTTAGAGGAAGGTGGAAACCTGGTTGGAGGAATCCCTTATTGGAAAGATTTCCAATGGATGGATTGGAGTTCCTTCGATGGTTGCACTGTAGGAATGTCACTACAAAAGATTCTGAACCAATGGATCGGTGTTGAAGTATCAAAAGTCCATTCTTTTGGTTCTTGAAGCAAGGTCTGGTCAGCTAAAATATGGTTACAAATATTCTCAATGGGTATGCCTTTCTATAGACTTAAACTCATCATGATGAGATGATTTCAAGAATATATAAGGTAGATAATCAATGTGTTAAGCAGAAATTCAAAATCCTATAGAAAATCATGATCACCATACCTTAATTCTTCATGATGGTGTCTATTGAGTATAATCACCCAATGTTTTTTTCTCTATTAAGAGGTTGTGCATAAGACTTTTGGTACATGTATTCCTTTTATTGCAATAACAATTGTTTTCATTTATTGGGAAAATAAATAGTGTATTTCATCTCTAGCATGTATCTCTAGTAAAAAAAATTCAAGATTCAGTTTCCCTTTGACTATTCTAAGCATCTTGGAAATATTTAGGGTTAAAAATTACACTCACACAAACACTTTAATGATGTCCTTTGCACCACAAGATCGTAAGTCTGAGTTTTGAGGTCAAATACTCTACCTATCATCTTGGGTCATGAGATAGATATCTATTTCTTTGGTCCTGTGATATCAAGTGGAAAATATTCATCTTGTTATCATCATACATGGTCCATTCTAAGGGAGAACATTTCTCAAAACATTGTCATTGTAAAGATCAATCTTCAAAAAACTAGATCTCATAAGACCTACATAGTATTTTTCATATTGGGTGGCTTCCTTTAATGGCTTTGGTATCTTGACTTACATGTTTTCATGCTTGTTGAAGTTAGAATGTATATTTTAAATATCTCTTGACTTATATTCAACCTTCTTGATCTGATTGTTAATTCTATTACTCCACTATTCAAATAATCAAAAGAAATATCATGACTTGGACTGACTGAATGGTTTTCATTGATTTTCTCTTAGTATGGTGTTATTCTAGTTTGCTCATAAAGTTCACTGGTATGCTTTCCTTTATCTTGATATTGCTAGGGATTTAAATTTATGATGTTTCTATTGCTTTTAAAATTGGAATTTCCAAATGTTAAATGAACAGATACATCTATGCCAAGTCATGAAACTATCAATGGATCTATTCAAGACACTCATCTTTAATATTTTGGGAAGTCTCATCGAAAGTAATCTTTCAAAACTCATCCAAGCACACAAAACATTAATCATGTAGTAGACTGCACATTCACTTACATGAGTACCACCTGTTGGTTTGCAATCCCATGCTCCAAGGAGTTCTAAAAAGAAAAGTGTTAAATGCAACTTTACTCTTTTGTTTTCATTTACATCCAAGATAGAAATGGTGATCATTACAGCCAGATTCATTTGTTGACCAAAAGGGAACTTCCACTCAATAGACGAATATTCAAGCTAAGTCAACTCCACCTCTCTACTGGGATCTTAGCAACATGAACTGGTAATATTAAAGATTTGATTTCATACATCCAACCAAGTATGGTTCCTCTCTTATTTAAAACATTATATTTTATTGTCCCATGCCAACCAAAACACAGACTTTAATTCTGGTTTATGTTGTGATATCTCTACGAACATGTTCTTCGGGAGGAAAGTACCTTACTCAACATTGCTTTTGGTAATATTTTATAACTGGTTAAACATTTATGTTTGAAAATGGCTAATAAATCATTTTTCAATATTTTTAATTGGTGATATTTGTTTTTTGCCCGTGTGCATATCCCACTTGTGGAAGTTTGCGCTCTCTAGTAGATAAAGACAAGGAACGAGGAAGACAAATGGATTTAGAAAATTTGACATGATCATGAGACATGTCACCTAAGAACTTTATTCATGAACTTGTTTTTGGGATTTTTCCTATAAATTCTCTACATATGATTGTTTTAAGCCTTTTTTGAGAATTTCGGGATAAAATTAACCTCGTTTCCTGAACGAATTTTCCATGCAGATATGCATACCCAGTTGATATCATATGCCTGATTTGGATCTGTGACAAGATAAACATGTTACACTTTAGAATGATTTTTATAACTTGGAGATATTTAGAGTATGCACATAGATTTTTGAAACCTTGATATAATGCAAAGTCAGAGAAAAGCATATGATGGGTAACAAATGGAAGCTCTTTCTATCCCTTACTCCCTTAAGAACAAGGATACAAAATTGAGCTAATAGTATTTAGAAAATAATATATGCAATGTATTTCTCAACCAACACTAGCATCAAAGTCCATCTAAATGAATTGATACACGTATAATCTTTCACAAGGTTTAGTATTTTCGAGAGGTTGCAAACTAATTGTTGTGTTAGGATATGCATAAACATAGTTAAAGTTGTTGGAAACATTGACATTCTTGATCTCTTTTTTACATATAATCTCTCTTGCTGACTGCTTATCTTTAATCATCATTTATCCAAGTTTTCATTTTTTCAATTATAACAAGTTTCGGTCTGAGTTTGTCTTCTAATTATGAATATGATTTCTCTCTTTCATTCCTCGTCATATTTTCCCTTGGAGGAAGTTCATTCTCCAAAATTTGGTTTGTCTTAAAACCCCTTATTATATTTGATGAGATATAGATATCTCACCTTCGTTGTCTCATACAGGAAATACCTTTGCACTGGAAACATGCATGAATCAACTTGCATCTCTTTCCTATCTCATGAGATGAATTGTAAGGTAATCTTGAAGATGATTTAGAAATATTTTTGGAATATTGTGACAACATTCAAACCATGACTTAACAAAGTGGTTAATCAATGATCATTCTTGCATTTTGGTTGGTGAGCAGATCCTATGTAATGGGGAACCATCGATAGACTAAGTATTTTCTCATGTGAAAGGTGAAGTGTCAAAGTATAAAGGCTAAAAATTGAAAGGGATAACTTTATTTATCTAGGTGCAACAAATATACAAAGTAAATATCAATAGTTGGCAGTCATCCCCTATCAAGCTAAAAGAAGGCCACTACTTTCCCCATCCACCAGATGCTAAGCATACACTAAATAAACCAGAAATGAATGAGAAATAAATCTTGACTAGACTAGGGGATATGCATATATCCTCGTCGGGGATATGGACGTTCCTTGACAACGGAGCATGGTTTGTGACATCGTGGTGACTCCATCGGGGCTATGGACGCTTGTGTGCATGGAGAAACACCTGAGAGATAATATATATGCAACTGGTGAAAATATTTTTATATCCCAAACCTATATCATCCCCATTACAAAGATACCAACATGAATTGTCCATGCAATTTAAGGAAATAAATGTCATTGTCATTCATCCTCTTATTACAACAAACGAGCTCTACTAGATGGCATGTTGGCATATTTACAAACAGAATATGCAGGCAGCGTGTTTTTCATTGATGGCGAGATCAACACAATCAACAACGCAACGAATTGATGGAGATATCAACATGATCAACAATGCAATGATGATGGCATGGCAAGATTAAAAGTGAAGATCAATAATGATCGTTGGATCACCCACTCAGAATTCTCGATGACCATCAGATCTGAATACAGATAGGAGGAGCATGCAAAAGAGGAGAACAAATCACAGATGTTGGATCTGAGCGCGAGGACCAACCATCATTAGATATAGAAGAAGGAGCACGATCTTTAAGTACAAAAAGAAGCGGGCTTACAAAGTTCCGAAAGCAGGAGGACCATCCATCGTCGAGGAGGACATGTGGCGAGCGATTAGAATTTCACTGACTTGCACATTGGAGGAGTCAACGGAGCATGGTGTGGGAACTCGTTATATGGAATATCCCGAAATGATCTGGGTTGTTAGATCGAGGATTGATTTGAACCCTTGGATTGAGGGTTGTGGACCATTGGATGCAGACTACACGTGGTAAGAGGTCATCCTTTCGTTGACTGGAAAGTCAAAGGAAGGAGGAGCTCTATCCTTTGAAATCACTAAACGTGAAACCGCGATTCAATCTAAGTCGTTGATCAAAGGAGAGTCTGGACCGTTGATCTGGCTCCATTTCATAGTTTCAGATACTGAGAGTTGGAGGAGTCAAGGAGACTCATGACAAAAGTTGTGAATCATGAAGCGCACTTTGTGGATAAGCACCTGGTCACCGTCGATGGTCACGAGAAGGGAAGGAGCCAGTCCAGTGAAGCTCCATTTTGGTGATCGTGACATAAAGAGTCGAGACTCTTCATCACAGGAGTCCCAAAGTTGCGAATCATGAAGTGCTTTGTGGATAAGCGCCAGGTCACCGCCAATGGTCACGAGAAGGGAAGGAGCTAGTGCAAACAAGCTCTATTTTGGCGACCGTGACATGGAGAGTCGAGACCCTTCATCACAAGAATGCCAAAATACGAAAGCGCGAAATCAATTCTTGTTAGCGTTCGGTCACACCCATTGGGCATATGAGATAAACGTGAGACCCCGCGGAATTAATCCAACGGTGTTGATTAATTGGAATATGATTGAAGGGATACTTTTTCACTTCACAGTTAATTGATCAGTTATGATTCAATTAGCAGAACCAAATCATAGTTCTTGGACGTTTGACGATTCAGTTGCTGATGCGTTTTCTTGGAGATTCAAGGTGTAACTGAATAGGTGGTATACGATAAAATGGAAATGCAATGACTGTGGAAGGTTGGTTGTTCGAACTGGAAAAATGAGTTGAACTATAAGAAAGGTAAAACTATAGTATGCATAGTGTGAGATAAAAATCAGAGATGTTGAACAGACAGAAGCAAGAGAAGAATTGCAAAAAAGTTTGAAGCATAGCAAAACTGCAGAACAAATAGAAGCAGAGAAGAATTTCAAAACAGATTTGCAGAACAAAGAAAAAGTGGTAAGAATTGAAACACCTGTATTGCTGGTTATTCAATCATTTATTTATAATTAGGGAGGTTGGGTTGTGCTAGGGAGGACTATAGTCCTCTGTTATTCAAGTTGGTGCTTTAATACTGAAAGTTGGATCTTTCATCTAGTTGTGGCTAGAAAAATAGGGTGGCAGGGTGGTGCTTGGGAAAACATAGAGTTTTTTGTATACAAGTTGGTTCTTGTATAAGTGGAAGTAGGTGCTTCCATCCAGTTGGTGCTGGAACACTTAGGGAGTTGGTTCTTCCTTCTAGTGGGTGCTAGAGAAACCAGAGAGTTGGTGCTCTCAACAAGTTGGAGGTTGTAAAACAGAGGTAGTAGCCTCACTGCCTAGATGATGTACATAGATGATGTACATAACTTAAAAGACTGCCTATCATTCGAAGAATAAGATATTTTCTCCCTTTATGGGTTTCCTCATGAAAATCTGTCTCTGTGTATATCTTATGTGTGACTGATGTTCATTACTCATGTTGTTCATATGTTGTATAATATTTATGGTCACTTGGAAGAGACTAAA
>SNQJ01S0008316.1:453266-515136 GCA_010110895.2 Picea sitchensis | reverse complement strand
TCAATAAAATAGAATAAGGCGGATGTAAGAAGACCTAATAGAAGCTTTTGCTTCTAGAAGGATCTTCCTCTAGATGCTTCTTTTTAGTATAAATAGGAGTCAAGGGTATGAGAACCCTAGCTTGGATATTATTGTAATAGAGCTCTTCTCAACTGGAGGTTGCCCCCTCGAAGAGGCCCGTGAACATTTCTTTCAGATTCAAAGTGCTATTTTTGTTGTTATTCTTATATCATTTCAGTGTTATTGTGGTGAATGTTCTGGTTATATTGATGTTATTCTGCCATTACTAGCATTTTATTTATGTTCTGCATACATTTTATATTTGGTATATTATAGTGCTAAGTGAAAGTATGGTTTGTATATGCTCTGTGCATGATGGGAGAGACTTGTAGAGCTAGGTGCAAGGTATTGTAACAAGCTGTGAATTTCTTTGTGCTATAATGAAAGGAAGGAGGATCTAGCGAGGTGCATAGATCTCCTGTCCTAGGCAAAGTAGGGTTTTGAGGCTCTGTGCTTGTAACCGATTGACTAAAGACAATAACGAAGAAGAATTGGTGGATGTAGCCCCAAGGTGCGAGTGAACCACGTAAACACTGTGTTGTTCCCCTTTGTTCTTGTCTTGATGTGTTCATAACTTCTCTTGCTAAGTGCTTTGATAGAGATAGATAAATCTACTTATGCTTTGTGCTAATGATGTGTAAGAATGTTAGATCTGATCTATATGAAGGTGCTTAGTGCTTGATCTTCTAGATATAACCTACCTGTTGATAATAAAGTGCTTAAATACATCACATCTGAGTGAATGATGCGATGCTCTGTTCTATCTGCGCAGTAGTTATTGGTTGAATATTGATGAATTGTTGATTCTAATTGCTCTATTAAGTATTATAATCACAGATCTATGTCCCAACTAAGGTTGCAAACACTTGAGTCATGCAACCACCCCTACCTCTACCTCGGGTGAGACTTCATCTGCTTCGCAGGTGTTTCTAAAAGGGCCAGTAGTTAGGGTTTTGTTTGTGCACTATTGTAGCATTGAACCCTAGGCCTGCCCCTGTGCCAACAGTTCTCTTGTTCTTCAATCAAGTGTGTGATCCTCCTAGTCATGAAATATTTCAAATCTTGCTTCTTCTTCTCTAAGATTTCTTCTTCTTTCCTTCTGGCCTAATATCCTTCAATCCAAGGTTTTCCTAGTAACATAGAAAATGGAGAGTTGTTCTTAATAAATTTAACAACTTCAAATTCTTCCTCTGTCGAAGTTCCATTGGCACTCATAGATATCTGGGTAAGTATTCCACATAGGGTTATCAGTTTTCCTCTGAATAATCCTATTCCTCCCAATGAAGGAATCATATCAGGCTTTCTTAGAATTTCTCAAGTTCTTCTGTCAGAATATTCACTTGTGTTTCCTCATCCAGAACACAGTATATGTCGAAGTCTCCTATTCTTGCTTCAATGCACTCTTTTTATTTGAAGATCTCTGATAAGCTGATATGGTGGTGGTCATTCAGGGTTTATTTCATCTGTAACAATATTTTTTCTGATTCTTTCTGGGGTTCTGTCATAGTCTCAGTTGCTTGACTTTTCTCGTGGTTTTCTTGTCTCATATTCATCCTTTCAACCTTAGAAATCATTCTAGGGCAATCCAAAACTTCATGGTCCACAACTTTGCAACAGAGGCAACTAGGTGTTCTATCAGGTCATTCCTTAGCCAAATGTCCCGATTTTCTGCAACTGTAACAAAGGGTTAATCCTCTCTTTCTCTTAAATGATCCCCAACCTTTCCTGTACTGTGCACTAGGATCATGGTATCTAACCTACACAAAATTATTTCTAGGATCCTGCATCCATTTGTTAGTCAAAACATTTTCTCTATGCATTGGTATAACATATCTTTCACTATTCTTATCAGATCTGCTCATATCAAACCTTCTTTCATCTATCAGTGCCCTAGTTTTCAAGCTAGGACAAATCTTATCAAACCTACCTAGATCCATACTTTAAAAATTTCCACTAATCTTATCTTCAGCAGAGCACAAAGCTTCCAGATCTAAAACTTTTCACTATTCTTACCTCTATCAGAGCACAAAGATTGTAGATCTTACTTCTTTTCTCCATATCTGACCCTTCTTGGCACAGAGCTTCACAGATTAGGTAGAATACTGCGCACTAGAGTGATAGATCTACGCATAGATCTTTCACAATTTTAGGTTAGATCTTCGCACAAAGATTCTTTTTCCTCAGTTCCCAACAATCACAGTTTTAGGTCCCGGCAACATAACCATTTGTTGTCACAGGGGTAGACCCAGGGTTCAATGCTACAACAACGCTCCAACAAAACCCTAACTACCGACCCTTTCGGAAACACCAACGAAGCAGATGAAGTCTCACTTGAGGTAGAGGCAGGGGTGGTTGTAGGACTCAGATGTCTACAACCTTAGCTGGGACACAGATATGTGATTCTAACACTTGGCAAAGCACTCAACAGTTAACATTCATCAATATCCAATCTTAGTTATAGTGTAGTTAAGCCCTAATTATAGAGTATCATAATACTTATTCAGATCTAAGGTATCTAAGCACTAAGCATGTGTACATAAGTCAAATCTAACATCCTTCCATATCATTAAGCACTAAGCATCAACAGATCATTCATCTATATTAAAGAACTAAGTACATTAACATATAAACACATCAACACATCGCACAAAGAAGAGAAACACAACATGTACGTGGTTCACCCCCACCCTGGGGCTACGTCCACCAAATCTTTGTCTTCTTTATTATCTTTGGTCAAGCTTCTTACAGGCACATAGCATCCAAGTTCCACTCTGCAGAAGATAGGAGATCTGCGCGCACTCCGCCAGATCCTCCTTCTAGCTAGGGTATAGCACCAAGCCTTCACACAGTTTCTTACAACTACTTGCACTAGCCTTGCAAGCCTCACACAGTATGCACAAAGAACTTACAACTCTTGATCACACAGATCCAACTCTAGCACATAGCCATTCGTATTCACTACATATCCTTAGCATTATTTATACATGTAAAATAGGTCTAATCATGGGTAAACCCATGGGACGACATTCCCATACCCATTACATAATCCTGAATCCCAAAAAGGGCCCTAAAAGGGGTCGAGATCCCGCAATATCCTCTTCGTCTTGCGCTTCACCTTCGACAGCCTGTCGAAGTCCCAAAATAAGGTGAAACATGACCAAGAATCCTCAAAACTTGGTCAAGGGCCAACATTCCTCCACTGATATGGCCCATATCGGTGACTTGGGTTTTTCTTCACTGATATACTTACTCGAACTTTCACCTAAAGTTTTTTTTAACTTTTAACCCATTGATTCAGGTTATATCGACGGGTTAATATTTTCCTCTTTTATATAGACAATATCGATGAGTTAATTATTTCTCTACTGACACACTAGTGACCATTGTCTCTCTACCATCGATACACAAGAAGGGATGACACTTAGACATTTTCTTTTTCCACTTTCTAGTGTATCGACATCGATAATTTTATGGGCACTAAATCAACACTTCATCCACTTCCAAATGGAGATATACATTGAGGTAGATCCCCCCATATTTATCGATACATCATGTATCATCAAGGTTCCTTTCTTTCTCTCTGATACATGGTATCAAAAAGGTTCATCTCATCTTTGAAGATACATCATGTATCGGCGAGCTTCCTTTCTTTCCTTCCAATGCACAATGTTTGTTCACAAGTTTCCCTCTTCTGTCGTCGATATGCCAGCATAAATATGTTGACCCCTCATTGAAATTGAGCGTATCAACAATGATTTTCATTTTCTCACCAACAAATACTTT
The DNA here is from genome assembly GCA_010110895.2 of Picea sitchensis. Classification (NCBI taxonomy): domain Eukaryota; kingdom Viridiplantae; phylum Streptophyta; class Pinopsida; order Pinales; family Pinaceae; genus Picea; species Picea sitchensis. Next base: position 511,293 of record SNQJ01S0008316.1, on the reverse strand, counting down.
GTTCTCCTCTAGCTTGGATCCTTCTTGTTGCTCCAATTAGGTTCCTATCATTTCCAATGATTAAACACTCCATGCTTGATTGGATAACTGATGCTTTATTGACTACATTGCCTAATCTACTTCATGTTGCAATCGTGATTGAGTTTTTATTTGTCGCCAACAAATTTCATTACGCATACCATGCCAGCGTATACATTTTCCACCTTCTTGATTTTATGGCTAACCTTGATCATGAAAGTTTTGTTTATTGTTATGTGGGTTAATTGTAACATCTACAGGGCACATTTTGGCTCTGAATTTCATTTCAAAGAAGACTTGGTACTCGTTTTGCATACTCAGTGGCAAGTGCTCCAAACACTAGTTGGATATTTTTGTGAGATAATATTTCTCAACCATTTAAAAATGACTTTAGTTCTAATGGATGGATTAAGAGCCTATACAACACATATTCCATGGGAATTGTTGAAACTGAATTCGGGCAAAGCAATAATGAGAATGGGGTCAGAAACTTTCATTAAAAAAAAAATTGCTCGCTATTTTGGTTACTAGTCAAAGTGGAGTTTTCACTCTTGAAATAATATAGATGTTTTTTTATGATATTATGATTCCAATGCCACTAACATAATTAAAATCCAAGGTCTAAAAGTGCCAGAACGATCGCAAGGATTTCCTATCAAGAAATCCTCGTTAACTAGGACCTTCATTAAACATGAATCTACTCAAATACTTGAATGAATTTGTAAGGTATCTCACTATAAGCCCCTCCTTGTTCTCTTTGTGTTGCAAAAAACAATGCCTAAATCAGACATCATATGAGAAAGTTATGGACTTTTGAACTCAAGCTCTTGTTGTTTCTTACCGTTAAAAATGACACTTAATTTTTTTTTTATTTGTGTTCCTACATAGGAGAGTTCGTGTTCATCTTTATGATCCATGATTTTGTGCTTTTCTTTCCAACACATAGGGGAGTCCGTGCTAAATGTTTCAATGCATAGGAGATTTCGTGCTCATCTTTTTGATACAATATTTCATGCTTTTCTTGCCGACACATAAGGGAGTTCATGCTAAACTTGTTGACACATAGGACAATTCATGCTCATCTTTTCGATATGTGAGTTCATGTGTTTATTTCCAATACATAGGGTATTTTGTGCTAAAATTTATGACACATAGGAGAGTTTGTGCTCATATTATCCATACATGAGTTTTTTCTTTTCTTGCTGACACATAGGGAGTTTCATGCTAAAATGCCGACACATAGGAGAGTTTGTTCTCATATTGTCAATACAATAATTCATGATTTTATTTTTGACACATAGGGGAGTTTGTGATAAACTTGCTAACACATAGGAGAGTTTGTGCTCATCTTTTCGATACTTGAGTTTATGTTTTTCTTGTTGATGCATAGGAGAGTTTTTGCTCATCTTGTCAATACATGAGTTCGTTATTTTCTTACCAATACATAGGGGAGTTTTTGCTAAACTTTTCAACACATAGGATATTTCATTCTCATCTTTTCGATACACGAGTTCGTTCTTTTCTTTCCGACACATAGGGGAGTTCATGCTAAACTTGTCGACACGTAGGAGAGTTTGTGCTCATATTGCCAATGCAAGAGTTCATGTTTTTCTTGCCGAAACATAGGGGAGTTCATGCTAAACTTACTGACACATAGGAGAGTTCATTCTCATATTTCTAATACAAGAGTTCTTTCTTTTCTTGTTGACACATAGGAGAGTTCATGCTTATTTTATCGACACATGAGTAGGACCCTGCAAAACATCCTTTTGTATTTTGGACATAAATTTTGACTCCTATGCTCATTTTGTGATTTCCTTATACCGTTGTTAATGTATTTCAAAGATATACAAATTCATAGTTATATAATTGCAAATATTCCTCACCAATCATTCACACATTTTATGAATAAGATTTGGCACATTGGAAAAATCCCTGGAGAACACAATACTTCAACCAAGAGCAAAGGAACCAAGAACTTAACTATGGGAAGAATATATGAACTCTCACTTAGCTAATGTTATAATTATATAGGTTCAAATGCATGGTTTTGAAAGTTTATTTCAATATTTTTCTATGGTCACTCATCTATTGCATGTTGAATGGTGCCAGGTACCAATGCTAAAGGAAGATCATACTCAACAACCCATATAGGAAACATTTCGAGGAAGAAAACCATGAAATCATATCAGCTACACATTAAGGAAACATACCAGTATGCAGTAGTACCCTCGTAAATACAATATACAACCGATGATGATAGAGCAACAACAACAACAACAACAACAATTTTCGTAGCAGCAGGGAGCGATGAAAGGGAATCAAACTCAAATGGCCGAAGACAAATTATGAATCCCACGATGGTTGAATATCAAACTTAGAAGATAAGAGTCTCCCAATTTCTAGACCAATCATCATGATGGGTGAGGTGCACTATAGCCAAAATCTATGTTGGCTCATCAACACTAAAGACAAATTCGAAATGTAACTGCATATAATACATTAAATTATAAAAATTTATGCTAGCCTTGTTATCTCATCATTATGAATACGATAAGGACAAAAGTTTTTAAATTAAATGTCATGGGGGAAAGGAACAAGGCCAAGAGGAAAGTTGAACTTCAATAAATATGGGGATTGTACGTGACTCGGGGGGTTTTGGCTCTTGGAACTTTCATGTACTATTTACTGAAAATTTTAATGAGGAGAAGCTTGTTTGGCCAATTTATCGAACTGTCCTCAATCATCCTCAAAAGATACAATTTATTTCAAGGAACAACTTATTTACCAGGGATTTCGACTAGTACAATCTTCCCAACTTGTCCCACACTTTCTTGGCTGAATCTTCTCTTGATAAATTCAATAGTACCTAATCTACAAGACAATTTTGAATCATACTCCTTTCCCTTATCTCAAGTTTCTCCCATTCTTCCCTCGACATACCTTCTGGAATGGTACCTGGATAGACTGCTACCCATTTTTCTTGATCTACAAGGAGATATTCAATTTTAAGCTTCTAAAGCTCAAAATTCTAGCCATTGATTTTTTCAATCTCTATTCTCAAGTTGTTTTCCATTATTTAAACACAAATTTAACGATTTATGAATTACAAATCTTAGTGAACCTATATTTTATCTCATATATGAGGTCATTAAACCAGTATCTAATACCACATGTCAGAAAATAGAACACTTCCATGCTAAACCGAATATAAGAGAGGAAGAAATATTTAATCTCAAAATAAATGACAAATAAAACACACAGTGCACATAGATTTTACCTTGGAAACCCAAATGGGAAAACCATCATTCCTTGAGCGTATTTCTCTCTTGATGTCTTATTCATTCAGAATAAAAGGTTACATGCCTAACCTTGGTCTACACCTAAGACATAATCGACATCATACCTTCTTGCTTTACACAAGAACAACCCTGTAGCCAATTCAGCTTGCATCTGCATGACCAATAACCTACTAAAATGATTGATCTAAAGATTAGCTTTTACAACATTACAACACCCCTTATTTATAGGCTTCACATTAGTTAAAACCCTAAAGAAAGGCACCCAAAAAAGTTTACATATCCACACAAATAATTGGCTATGAATACTGTGAATCTCAATACAAAGAATATAACAACCCAACACTTATCCTATTTGCATTATTTCCATGGCCTCCAAGTTTTGTAAACCAAGGAAGGAATCTTTCTTTCCTAGTCTAAGTATTCTTGTGACCTTCTTCATCACTTTCACATGGATTATTCTAAACTAGCCCCTTATCCCTTTTAGTCTAGAGTCAAACTTGTTGCCCCTTGTGCTTATCCTAAACTTGATACCACTTTGTATTGTTAGTTATTTGGTAGCCTCCTATATTCGAATCATACCTATCTTGATATTGTTTCCTGGTATATGCAAACAACCCATAAAATCCATTGGAAAAAAACAAAAAGGATACTTCGGTATGTCCAGGTTATAGTTCAGTTTAGGATATATTATAGCTCAGGAGGGAATCTGATCTAGGAGGATCTCAGTGGCCACCCGCCTTTTCCAACGAGCTCAAATTTGTTTTTGGCAACATACTATTTTAGCATTTTTTCAATTCGTGAACTTCCTGGGCCATTTTGAGGGCCTAAACGATGATTTTTGACGATATGGAAGCTCAATTATAAGTAAAGGCTATGATTGATCCCCCTAAATTAATATCATCGTCATTACCTTTCCAACGAGCTATCATGTTCCCTAAACAGAGATCGTGCAAAAGTTACGACCCCGAGAAGTTGATATACTAACTTACCCCAACAGGGCCCACATGACTTTTGGCACTTCATCTCCTAGGGTTAGGTTTTTTGATGTTTAGGGTTTTTGCATTCATGTTTGTTTTAAAAATTCCTTCAAAGCCTCATTGCATTCATCTTCTTGTGAATGAGCATAGCCTTCACATCTCTTCTCAGAGATAAGTTGCCACCGTTATAGCAAACATGTTTTCAGTCCACATTTTATAGTTTTCAACATATTTCTTATTTAATAGAAGTAAAGTTTTATTGTATCTATATTATTGTTCACTGTGTCTCTGTGTTAATACTATAAATTTGTGGTTTCATTTCATTCTTCTCATAAATACAGATCAGTGGTATCAGAGCAGTCTGCTCCTTGTCGTGTTTTTAATGCATGTCCCCAACACGGTCAAGGTATAGAGAGTTGGGTCTTGAGCTTGTTTCTCTTGAGGACAACGAATCTCGCATGCCCAATAAACCATCCATGGTGGGAGAAAATAAATACGACGGGACATGAGATCCTTTAAAAATGTTTCTCGAGCAATCCCTTGAGCGAAAAAAGAATGAGAAGATGGACAACGTTGCACAAATCCTTTGATAGTTGCCAACAAGCGACGCATCCACCTCAAGCAGAGGCGTGACCCCCTCCAAGGTACAAATCAATTTTTATATTCCTATATCTAAAGGTCAAATAGATGTGAATTCCATATATATATGGTTAAACCTTCTAGAAGGGTATTTTTCTGTCCACAACTTTTCTGATAGAGAAAAGATTACATTTGCACTCCTCAAGGTCGTCCCCCATGTCAAATATTGGTGAGAGACTTTCTGTGAGCAAAAAGAAATATAAGGATCCACATTATTTATAGTTGCACCCACTTGGGATTCCTTCATGGATGCTATTAAGGAACAATACTACCCTATTGGAAGTTATGACGACTTGTATACAAGATGGAGCACATTGCAGTAGGAAAGAGACAAAACAATGCCAGAGTTCACTAATGTATTTCATACCTTGCACACCAAGTTGGCTATCAAATATTTTGAGCAACATATGGTTCTCAAGTACTGCATTGGTTTGCATAGATACATCCAGATAGAAATGGAGTTTTTGGACATCTCATCATTGGGTGTGGCCTATCAATATGCCGTCAAAATCGAGCAGAAGCTTAAACAAAGGCATGGTCATTTGGTTCTGGGAAACCCTCATAGCAGAAGCAAGGTAAGGGCAGCCCCAACTCATAGAACAAAGGACAAAGAAAATATGGGAAACCTCAGGACAACCAGTCCAAGTTGCATGCAAAGAAGGACAATGGGAATATGAAGAAATATATCGGGAAGTGGTGTGACATCCATAAGATCCCCTTGCATAGCACTGCTGATTACCACTCAAAGCAGTATTTGGTGGCTGAAGTAAAAACCTATGAATCAGATGTGGGTTCTGACTCTAAGTCAGAACCAGAAAAGGGGAGATGGATCATTGACGTTGAACCCAGTGCCACCATTACTACCACCAAGATCCATCCTAATGAACCTTATGAGCTAGAGGAAGGAGCGTGCCTCTTTAATTCACAGATGTGGGTAAAAGGCACTTCGTTGCACTTCATCATTGATAGCGGTAGAAAAAGGAAACTCATCTCAACATAGGTAATCAAGTGGCTAGCCCTGTCGACAATGTTGCACCCATATCCCTACACCATCGGATGACTCTGTCAAGGAAGTGATCTTCACGTCATCCAACTGTGACACCTTTCATATGACATCAAGCCATGGCCTTTGTGTTTGACCTCTCCAAGCAACAAAAGTAAGTAGATAAGGTCATGGAAGAATACAAAGACATCTTATCATCACCTACTGGGGTACCTCTTCACTGTCAGGTCAAGCATCCCATCGATCTGACCCTCGACGCATCTCTACCCAATGGTCCAATTTATCAATGCTCTCTACTAGAAAATGAGGAGATAAAGATTCAGATCCAAGAACTTCTCCATAAGGGGCACATCTGACCCAACTCATCACCTTGTGGAAGCCCAATCATGCTTGTGTAGAAGAAAGATGGGACTTGGCAACTCTGCATTGATTATCGGGCCCTAAATAAAATCACAATCAGGAACTGGTAATTGATTCCCCAAATCGACGATCTCCTTGATCATATCGAGGGGGGTTAATACTTAGGTAAGATTGATCTAAAGTATGGATACCATCAGGTCCCAATCAAATAGACAGATGTATGGAAAACTACCTTCAAGTCAAAAGAAGGTCTTTTTGAATGGATGGTCATGCCCTTTGGTTTGAAAAATGCCCCAACAACTTTCATGAGGATGATGGATGATATCTTGCAGCCTTTCACTAATTCTTTTGTGGTGGTGTATCTGGATGACATCCTTGTCTACAAAAAGACTTGGGAAGAACACTTGAAACATATTCAACAGGTCCTGCACACTTTGCGGCAACACAAGCTATATGCCAAATTGGAAAAATCCTCCTTCGACATGGACAGGGTCTAGTACTTAGGCTACATTGTTGATGCACATGGTGTGATATGCAAGTCATTCGTGACTGGCCAACCCCAACCATGCTCAATGAGATTCAAATCTTCTTAGGCCTTTCCAATTTCTATCGTAGGTTCGTGTTGGGATTCTCCCATATTGCATGGACCCTCAGCCAAATAACTAAGGGTAGCGCTAAGGAAAAAAATGTGTGGGGAATGTCCCAACAAAAGGATTTTGATGATCTAACGTAGTGCTTATGCTCTTCCTCAGTGCTTTCATTACCTCACATACAACAACCATTTGAGGCCGAGACAGATACTTCATACTATGTTGTGGGTGTAGTCATCACTTAGGATGGCCACCTCGTGGCCTATCATAGTGAGATAATATCAAATGTCATTTGTAAGTACCCTACTTATGACAAATAAATGTACTCCATTGTGCAATATTTCCGCTAGTGGAGGCATTACATTCTTGGGAAGGAGATAGTCATCCACATTGATCATAAACTACTGCAGTTCATGTAGACAAAAGGAAAATTGTAGAATGATCTCCATCATAAGTGGTCCACATATTTGCAACAACTCCACCTCACCATCAAGTATAAAATAGGAAGTACCAATTGAGTCGTTGATTTCCTCAATCAACCTCCAGTCACAACACTCACCACATTTCTTGATTCTTGTGGGCACGAGACCTTCAGATGGCCCCACCTCTAAGAGATGGATCCTAGCTTCACCAACACTTACCAGATGTTGGGTGCAAACACATTTGTCGCTAATTTCCATCTTCAGAATGGGCTTTTGTGCCATTTGGGCCATCTCTATGTTCCATCAAGATAGTTAGTGAAGTTGATTTTGGAAGCCCACTATAGTCAGGTGGTAGGACACTTCGGCATGGAAAAGATAGTGGAAGTGTTGCAACGACATTTCTGCTGGCCAAAACTTTGACAGAATGTCAGCAAGTATATTTAGTCCTACATTTCTTGTTCTATTTCCAAATCATCCACTAAGAAACAAGGCTTATACACTCCTCTTCCTACTCTTGAAAGACCTTGTAAATCCATCTCAATGGACTACATGTTGGGCCTTCCATCCACCAAATGGGGAAATGACTGTGTTTTTGTGGTAGTTGATCGCTTGTGGTTGTTGATCACTTTTCCAAGATGATGATTATGGCCTCCTACAAGAAGAGCATCATAGCGGAGGACATTTCCAAGATATTCTTTGAATGAGTGTGGGTACACTTTGGGATCCCCAAAACTCATATCTGTACAACCAGTTCCTCAACACATTCTAGTCAAGCCTCTAGTCATTGTTGAACACCAAGCTCATCAAGTCCACTACCTTCCACCCCCAGATGGATGGCCAAACCGAGGTCATCAATCAGATGATCGTGCACATCCTACGCATATACAATTCCAAGCACCTCCTCACATGGGAGGAGAGTCTTCCCTATTTTTAGAAAAACTACAAAAAATCCATAAATAGCTCAACTAACCATAGCCCCTTTCAAGTGGGGTTGGGATTTCAACCATTAGGTCCCATGGATGTTTCACTACCCCTTGCGGCCACCCAGGAAGACTCGTCGCATGCTCCAAATGGAGCTAACAAAGCCACTCAATTCATTGAATAGATCCAACACATCCACCAACAAGTTTATGATATTTTATAGAAGTCTGATGTCAAGTACAAACAATGCCATGATCAACATCGAGTGCCACACCAGTTTCAGGTGGGAGACAAAGTTTGGTTGCACTTGCAGAAAGAACGCTTTATAGGGCATCATAAAAATCTTTGTCCACTCTATTATGGACCCTAAACCATCACCAATGTTGTGGGTGAAAATTATTTTGAGCTTAACCTTCCCCCTTTCCTTGGTTTGCACCCATTGTTCAATGTGGACCTCCTTCGACCTTATTTTCCACCATTATTGGACACCTCAGAGATAGTAGAACATTTGAAACAAACATAGCTCAACCCTTATTGCATGGAATAAGAATACACTAACCATATCATGGACACAAAGGTCAAGGGAACTCACCAACAGATGATCCAACTTTATTGGGTTGTCAAAGAAGAGCACCTCTTGCACCAAGGCAAGTGGCTCAATCGGGGCCATATTCAACAAAAAATTCCTCATCTGATGGGGGAAATCATCGTAGTGGGTACCATTTATTCCTAGGGGGGGAGGATTGATCTAGGAGGATCTCAGTGGCCACCCACCTTTTCCAACTATCTCAAAGTAGTTTTTGGCAACTTACTATTTTTAGCTATTTTTAGGTTCCTTAACTTTTGGGGCCATTTTGAGGGTCTAAACAACGTTTTTTTCACAATATGGAACCTCAATGATGACATAAGGCTCTTATTGATACCCCTAAATGAATATCCTTGTCAATACCTTTCCAACGAGTTATCGTGTGCCCTAAACGAAGATCATATGCAAAAGTTACGGCCTCGGGAAGTTGATGTAGTAATTTACCCCAACATGGCCCACATGACTTTTGGCACTTCATCTCCTAGGGTTAGGTTTTTGGATGTCTAGGGTTTTGGAATTCATGTTTATTGTAAAAATTCCTTCAGAGCCTCATTGTACTCATCTTCTTGTGAATGAGCATAGTCGTCACATCTCTTATCAGAGATAAGTTGCCACCATTCTAGCAAGCTTGTTTTTAGTTTGCATTTTACAATTTTCAACATATTTCTTATTGAATAGAAGTCAAGTTTTATTGCATATCTATTCTTTTTCACTATGTCTCTGTCTTAATACTATAAATATTTGGTTTCATTTCATTTCGCTCATAAATTCGGATCATACTCCTTTATTATTTGTTTTCAATAATTCATATTAGGCTGGTGATCCTGATGATTGAAAGTCTACTGCAGGTTGTGTTTTTAGTATTGGTTCAAGACCTTTCACTTGGGCCTATAAGAAACTACATGATATTGATATTTCTTCAGTAGAAGAAAAAATACCAAGAAATGGTTAATGCAAGTCAAGAAGCCTTGTGGCTTTGACAGATCCTTTCAGATTTTGGATTCCAACAACAACATCCGACCACACTTTGGTGCGACAATCAAAGTTCCATAAAGCTCGCAAAATATCTAGTTCAATATTAGTGCACTAAGAACATCGAGATACAAATGTAATTCATCAAAAATCTAAGTCATGATCGAGTTATTAAAGTTCTCTTTTTCCTTACAGAAGATCAAGTTGCAGACATATTCACAAAGTCTCTTGCAAAAGAAAAGTTTTCCAAACTTCGATATATGTTAGGAGTTCAAGAATTTTTCATTAAGGGGGGATATGATATAATCCATCCTTCCTTCTCCTATTATGTCATATTTGCAAATCCTTCAATCCTATCCCAAGTTGTTCTTAAAGGGGGGGTGTTAGAGTATTTAGACACTTAGGAGTTAGTTAAGATCAACTTGGTCTAATGTGTCGTTAGGTAAAAGTGTATTTCTTAGTGTGTTTCTTTAGTATGAATTAGTATGCATTTTTAGTTTGGTAATCTGACAATCATGATATGTTCCTTCCATAGAGTGATCTAACGACTTATATTCTCCTCGATATTAATGACTACATTTATTTTTGGATTAACATTCGATCGGTCCATGATCTCTATTTAAAGAGCATGTAGAGTCATTTTTCGATGATCGATTGTGAGAAAATCTTTTGTAAATCTCTTTGTAATATTTTCTTTTGCATTAATAAATTTCTCCAAGTGGCCACATTGGCTGGGGCCATGGATGTTTCCCCATAGGATTTTTACCATGTAAAAACATCGGTATGTTGATATTTGATATGGTTGTGTGAGTGGTTACTAAAGGTGTTTGTCTTTTATTGGAATACATGTTTTTTTGAACAAGGACAACCTTTCCTCAACCCTTGGATTCTTTTAAATAAATAAGTGGGCCTCTCATTAACGAAGGGGGAAATCCAAGGGTTTCTAATACATGAAGAGACATATTACCCCCTCACATCTAGGGGTATCTAGAGGAGATTTTTTCTCCTATGATCCATAGCACAGAAAATAGTTCCACAGATGGGGTCCATGGTTCTCCACATACACTTTACCACCGACGATTCCCACATTATGTTCAACTCACTCACATTGGATGATTATGGTTCTTGACATTACATGAGGTACCTTGTTTCATTTCTTCATATTAAATTTTAATTCCTTGTGCATTTGAAAAAAAATGTAATTTCCCTTTCCCAATGATCACTCTAGGTGGACTTAATATCCTATTTAATTCCTATAGGCTATAACTGGTGCAAATGAATGAATTAATTTAATTATTTAATGTTACCTGGAGAAAAAACAATGTTTAAAGGTGATATTGAATAATTAAATTAAAAGGGTGATATAAAGTGACTTTGGGGAAATATTAAAGATATACTTTATAATTAATTATTGTAGTGGAAAAGGTGATCTCGATTTATGTAGGAACACAATGAAATACATAAATACACATAAATGCGGAGATGCAGTAGAAATAAGACTTCATTTCATTAATAACAAATGACTGAAAAATGCTTACAGACAGAATGGAAATAAACTAGCTAGGGCGCTGGTAGCTTATCTATGAGAAGAGATGTGGCGGATACTGGCCTCTGAACTGCCTGTTACAATGAGGCTCGAAGGCCTATATATTACAGAGAAACAATGGAAAACCCTAAACATCCAAAAACCTAACCCTAGGAGATGAAACGCCAGAATATGGGCCCCGTTGGGGTAAATTGGTACATCAATTTCCTGGGGTCGTAACTTTGGCATACTATCTCCATTTGACGCACATGATACATCATTAGAAAGATCTATCCGAGGACTACATTGCTGATAGCGAATATCGAGTTTGGAATAGATTCATATTCTCCGTGCCCAAAAAAAGGTCGTTTAGGGCCTCAAAATAGCTCCGAAAGTTCAGGACCTGAAGAACTGCTAAAAATAGTAAATTATGCTACAATTAAGGAAACTGAAAAACTGAAAGAAACAATGGTGTGGGTCCAAGTGGAATAGGTAGGTGGCCACCAATATCCACCTGGATCGGTCCTCCCCCCTTAGGAAGCAATGGTCCCCATTGCGTTGAGTTCCTCCATGAGTTGAGGAAACTTCTGTTGAACTTGGTCCCTGGTGAGCCACTTGCCCTGGTGAAGGAGTTGGCCTGCTTTGACAACTCAATATAGTTGGATCCTCTGTTGGTGGGTGTTCTTGATCTGTGTGTCCATAATTCGATCAGTTGTGGCTTGTTCCATGCAATCTGGGTTTAACTCTGTTGGTGTGAGTTGTTTTGCCATGTCGGATGTGTCTAGTAGAGGTGGAAAGTAGGGCCGAAGGCGGTCCACATTGAACATTCCTCACAGGAGTTGTTCTGCCATGCTGGATGTGTCTAGTAGAGGTGGAAAGTAGGGTCGGCGGTCCACATTGAACATTGCGTAATTCGCGGGAATCATGGAATACCGAGCTCAAAGGCATTGTCCCCATCCTTGGTGTCACCACCTGTATTATTGTGTGGCACTCCAATGTTGATCATGTCGTTGTTTTCACTTAGCATTGGCTCTGTCCAAAATGTCATGAAATTGTTGGAGGATGTGCAACAAGCACAATGAAGTTGTTTTCCTTGTTAGCCTCGACTAGACATAGATGACCTTCTCGGTAGCCACAAATGGCATGGCTACATCAATGGGACATCATAAAGTGGTTAACCTGCCCACTTGAAAGGGTCATGGTCAGGTTGAGCTATGGAGAGCCCGTGGCTAGTTGTATTGTACATGTGCATGGATGTTTGGAGTTGTACATGCGTAATATATGCACAATCATCTGGTTAACAACCTCAATTTGACCATCCATCTATGGGTGGAAGGAAATGGATTTAGAGAGCTTGGTGTCCAAAAATGACAAGAGAATCAACCAAAATGTGCTAAGGAACATGTTGTCCCGATCGGAGATGATAGATTGTGGGATCCCAAAGTGTACCCACACTTGTTCAAAGAAGAGTTTAGCAGTTGATTCTGCTGTGATATTCTTCTTGCTTGCCATCATAATGGACATCTTCGAATCATCATGACCACAAAACACCATTGCCATGCTTAGTAGAAGGAAGGTTCACATGTAATCCATAGAGATGGACTCCCAACGCCTATCTAGAATAAGAAGAGGGGTATATATCACTTTTTTCTTGATGGAGATCTTGGAAATGGCGCAGGTAGTGTAGGACTTGATGTACTTCCGACATCCTATCGAAGGTTTGGCCACTAGAAATACTTTTGAAGTATTGCCATAGTTTTCTCGGGACTCAAATGCCTAGCGACTCCATCAGAAAAGGCCCCAAATCATCTCTCAACGCCGCTGAAGGAACACAAAGGTGTCCCAGACGACACAGTAGTGCATCATGGAGGTGAAAATATGTAACCTGCCACCTCCAAGAGAGTGGCCAGGTTGTGTACAAATTCTCGGATCACTTGTGTAGTAGGTAGCTCACCCGGAAGTCCTCTGCGTCTACAAGAGCTGAGCAAGATTGCTGGCCATGCATGGGTGGCCTGACCGAGGCGTCAACATTATTGGTGTGGCCAATTTCAGCCTTAATGTTCAAATGAAATCAAGCAGGTATGTAGACCACTGTGATCATTCTGCAACTTCCCTTTGAAATCTTATGAACCGCAGTGGGTTTGGGTGGACCAGGTAGGGATGACCGCTTCTTTCCCAGTCGTAATTCTTTCCATTAAGCACAAGTCGCATAATGAATACATTTCTTTGTCATAAGTGGGATAATTAACTGCGGTCGTAGTAACCCACTGCGATATGCCAATGGATGCCCATGTTCAATAAGAACTGCCCCAATGGCATAGTCGAGACCGCCTCGACCCCAAATGGTTGTTGCAAGTTTGAAAATGTGAGCACTGGTGCAGGTAGGTAAATGATTCAACTCCCAAACGCCACGATTGGGACCGAAACAGGCTAATTTTCTTTAGCTCTCCCTTTGGTCTTTGACCTGATAGCCAAGGGATATGAGAGAATCTCAACACAAACCTACCAGAAATTGGAAAGACCTAAAAATCTACGGAGCTCCGTTAGGGTGGTTAGCCAAGCCATCCCAAATGACTTGGATCTTTGCCGGATCCACATGCACACCTTCTTCATCAATACTTTGTATCCCGAGCATCAACCTGGGTCATGCTAAAAGTGCATTTCTCCAAATTGCTTATCAACTTGTGTTGTTGCGTTGTTTGAGGACCTCGCTGGATGTGGTGGAGGGTTCTTCCTGGCTCTAGTTGAAGATCGAATGTCATCCGCACACCACTTTCACAAATGTGAGTTGGTGAATGGTCAGATGTCTCTTCCATTAGTCTTCAATGTAGTTGCAGTGTGAATTATCAACTCAATGGTATGACCAACCATTTGAAAAAGGCCCTCCTTAGATTTGAAAGCAGTCTCCATACATCATAGGGTTCATTGTAATTAGATACCCCGACTTCAAGTCGATCTTGCTGAAATATTTTTCCCTGAGTTGGTCCAAGGTCATCAATCCATGGGATTGGGTACTAGTTCTCAATGCGATCTTGTTCGCTCGGAGAAGTCAATACGCAAAGTCTCCAAGTTCATCCTTCTCGCAGCACTAACACGCACGTTCCACAGGGCGCATGAACCTAATCGGATTCCTTTCGCAATGTACCGAATCAGCCTTGATTTCACTATCATAATAGACCGCCGATAGATGGGTCCATTGGCAATGTATGCACTGGTCAGATCGTATGGGGTGCTTGAAGTGAGGCACCGGGAGGGAAGATGTCCTCGCATCTTCCAATGTAATTCCCTATCCATCCGCTTTTCAGGTAGCTACCCATTCTGGAGGTCGCGGCCACAGCCTTCCTCTTCCCTCGGTGGATCACCGCAGCCACCGTTTTGTCGAGCTTATCGCATTGTTTTAAGCAACTGCAGAGGATGGTGGCAGGCGCATATCCTGCATCCCGCATATTCATTCCTGCCGCGACAACAACACAAGGCATGGACTCATACACAACAATGTCGCCCACAAGTACCCATTAACACATTAGAAACATCAAGAGGAGCAATGTCACATAACAATTCCTCATCCGTGAAGCGCCATTTGATGTTGTAGGGAAGGTGACATTGTTGGTCGACGCAGGTCCTCGCCCTGGTGCAACCACCATGGTGTGTGTGGGTGTACGTGGTATGCAAGCCCATTCGGCTTCATGACCTCTAACATATGAGGTTCCTTCAAATCAGCCTAATAAATGAATCAAGAATCAAACCCTTTACCCAAATCCTGGAATGCAGAGACTTCCTCCGGGATCTTCAGTTCCCTCCTCGACACTGCGGTGGCAATGGTGGCGCTGGTCTCAGATCGAGCACTCCATTTCCCCCCATCATTCCACTTGTCAGGTTCTGATTCTGAGTTGGAGCATGCATCCGATTCAAAAAGCCTTCAACTCGCCACTAGTGGATCGCTAACCACACTCACTTTTGTTGTGAGTGGAACTCTTATAGAACTCACAATAACCACCACTTCTCGGTGTCCTTTTTTGGATTCGTGGTGTTGTTCTTTTCTTAAGGCTTTGGAAGGTTATCCTGGGTCCCCACTTTGTCTTGGTCCTTTGTTCTGGGGTTTGGTGGTACCTTTCCCTTGCTCCTGATTCACAAACCCAAAGTCTCAATTTTTCTGTTTGAACCGCTCAATAATCTTGGTAGCATATCGGGTACACCACAATTGTGAGACGCCGAGGAAGTCCATTCTCCTCTCAATGTATCTATGCATAACCCATAATTTAACACCACCAAATGCTTTTTTTTAAATCTTTGATACCCAACTTTGTATGTAGGGTATGAAACAAAATTCGCTATCTCATCTCATGTACATATTGGTCCCTTTGTTGCTGCAACGTCGTCCATTGTATGTATTTTTCCTCATAGTTCTACGATAATAATATTGTTCCTTATGGTCTCTTCATGAAGAATTTGGTGCAGGGATGAAATAAAGAGGGTTCAGAGTAGGTTTCCAACGCCCCTTCTTGACATAAGGCTTTCTAGAGTGCGAAATAATCCTTTCTATCGGTAAAATCACCATGAATCGTAGAAACATTCTTCTCTAATGATTCAACTATCTATTCACGATCTCAGACTTATATTTGACCCTCAAATATGGAATGTCAAAGTTTACTTGTATCTTGTGTGAGGCACCTCCAGAGTGGTTGTTGATACCGATGTAACTTTAGTGGGAACTGTTGAAGAATTGGCAAAGTTGTCCATCATCGCTGCTCCTTTGTTTCTCAAGGGCCTCTCATAACATTTTGATAGGATCTCCTACCTCCTCCTTATTTTCTTTCCCCATGGGCGTTTGTCAGGGTTTGCGAGGTTGATCCTGCAAAGGTTCAACTAGATCGAGCCCCAACTCCTTATACCCTAATCTCATTGGGGACATGCAAAGAAAGATCGAGAAAAAGTAGACCTCACCACTCCATCCCACCTATGTAGGAACACAATGAAATACATACCATAAACGCTTAGTAGATGCAGCGGAAATAAGACTCTATTTCATTAATAACAAATGACCAAAAAAATGCTTACAGACAGAATAGAAAAAAACTAGCTAGGGAACTGACAACTTATCTCTGAGAAGAGACGTGGCTTACTAACGGCCTCCCAACCTACAATGTGGCCCTCGAAGGCCTATGTATTACCGAGAAACAATGTAAAACCCTAAACATCCAAAACCTAACTCTAGGAGACGAGATGAAATGCATTATGGACCTCATAGGTAAATTGGTACACCACTTCCTGGTCAACTTTGGCATACTATTCTCAAGACGCATTACGATACACATCGCTAGAAAGATCTATCCTCAGGAACAATACTCGATAGACAATAATTGAGTCGGAAACGGACTCATACTCAGAGAATCCATTCAAAAACGTCGCTAGGGCCCTCAAAACAAATCGGGAAGTTCGTGACTAAGAACCTGCTAAAAATAGTAAATTGTGCCACAATTAAAGAAACTGAAAAACTGAAGAAACACGAGGGTCCAAGTGGAATAGGTTTAGTGGCCACCAATATCCAATTGGATCAAAAGATAAACTGCATAAAGTGCAAATGGAGTCTTTTGGAGCTCATTCTCATTCATTCATTATTATTTTTCTCAAAAACGATTTGGAGAGCTGTTGAAGATTTTTGGCTCTGGGAATAAAATCCTTTGAGCAACTGGGTTTGGTGGTGAGACTAATCCACCCTACCCAGACAAGTTGGATAGATCACTTAGATATTTCACTAGGATTCTTTGTGGAAGAAGGAAGGTGCCTCGATTTTCTAACTCATGGGAATTTCTAGGAGTTTGTGGGTGCTTTGTGAGGGTTGTACCACTTATCTATAGTTTGCAGGGATCTCAAGAGGTTGTATCATTTATTGGTAGCTCGTGGGAGTTCAAAAAGAGGTTGTATCCTTTATTGGAAGCTCATGGGAGTTCAAAAAGAGGTTGTACCCTTTAAGTGCAGCTTGTGGGAGTTTAAAGGGAGGTTGTACCCTTTATTTACAGCCTGTGGCATTTAAAAAGAGGGATGTACCTTTATTATCAGATCGAGGGAGCCTAATAAGGGAGCATTTTTGGTGTAGATCGATCTATTGTACTCTCCTCTTTTTTTCTCAATAAATCGTGCCAATCATTTGCTTATTTTGGTGTATAAAAAGGGGGATGGTCCAATGTAATAAATGTTTCTCTAGTGTGGTTAATTACAGATGAAAGATAACAAATAAATCTGATTATATTTGTTGAGTTTTATTCTTGTTAAAACATATTGAATGAGATTACTATCATCTGCATTAAATGTAATAGCTTCTTTTTTATGTTGAGTGCAATAAAAACCCCTTTGTGAGCTAAAATATTGTGGATCTATTGTGAAATTGCTCTGAGGAAGAGATCTAAAATTGAACAAACACAAAAACATAATTTCATTTAAAGAAGGGGAAAAGGTAAAAGGGGTATAAAAGTGCAAATGGATCTCATTCTCATCCATTCATTATTATTTTCCTCAAAATTGATTTGGAGAGATCTTGAATATTTTTTGGCTTTGGGACTAAAACCTTTGAGAGATTGGATTGAGACTAATCCACCCTAGCCAATCAAGTTGGAGAGATCGCTCAGATCTATCACTAGGATTCATTGTTAAGAAGGAACACACACAATTGTGCTAAATCGTCGGGCATTTTCAGATTGGTGGGTTCTTTGTTGAGGCCGTGGTACAAATTGAGCTTCCAATTATTTAGTATCTCTCTTTCCTTGGGTTGTATCACTTATTGTGAATCATGGGTATCTTTAAATGAGGGTCGTTCCATTATTGCAGACTTTGGGGTTCTTTAAGAAGGGGTTTGTGCCATTATTTTTGTTGGTGGGGATCATTAAAGGAGGTCATGCCCTTTATTATCAGATCATGGGGCTCAACGGAGGTCATTCCATACAGGATGAAGATGTCATTGTTATCTTTACTCTTCCCTTGGGCCATGGCCATTCTCAAAAGATTGCACCATTTTTAAGGGAGTCGTTCAAATCCCCTTTCTTACATCTATTTTCTCCTTTAGTCGTGACAACTATATGCAGTTCGTGGTGTCTAGAAGGGAGTTGTTCCAATGCATTAAATGTTTCCCAGGTCAGAAAGAATGAATAAATCAGATGGTAATTGTTGAGTTTAATTTTTTGTTTTTATAGTTTGAATATGATTGTTATCATATGAAATTAATGTAAACGTTGATTTTTATATTGAATACAATAAAAACCCCATTGTGTGCCAACATGATTATGGGTTTGTTATGAAATTGTCTGAGAAAAAAAATATAAAACATAATAAACACAAACATATTAGTAGAAGAAGAGGAGATCTTATAGTGGTATCATAGCTGGTATTCTTGTCATCCTATGAGTTGCATGTTTTTTAATGTATCTGAAGGATAAGGAATATATCACATATAGGAGTAGAAGGTAGAGAAGGGCTGATAAAATATTTCACTCAAAGTCAAAATAAGAGGAAAACACGGGGGATAGTAATGACCTTGCAAGGGGGAAACAACAATTGGTCAAGCTTCTCACCCAGTTTAAAAAAAATAACCAAGGGAACCAAAACAATGCTGACAATAATGGTTCATGAGGTACTAACGGTAACAATGGGAACCATGTTGAAGAGAGAAACACTCATACAATTGCACAAAATAACAATCAGAAAACTAGTAGAGTGACTCTTAGACCTCTCTTACCTCAATTCTTGGAACGAAAACAAGATGGAAGTTAGGGACAACAAGGACAAGGTGAAGGGTTTACTGATTATTTGAGGGAGTATCATACTCTTCGAGATAAATTTCATGAATCTATGAACTTACAGGATTTGTTTACCATCAAGTATAGGAATAGGCCAAGAGATTACAACAGGGGCCCAGAGAATTTGGATCTTCAATGGAAGGTTGGGAAATTGTCTATCCCTTCCTTTTATGGCTCATACAAATGCACTACCATATCTTAGGTTTAGAAGTTGGACACATATTTACAACTCAACCCTATGTTGGAGACAAAGGCCATCAAACATGATACATTGCATTTGGATGGAGAGGCCCATGAGTGGTGGTACCATGGGCTAGTCACATTGGGGCAAGCCAATGTTACCTCATACTTGGACTTCACACAAAATATTATTGAACGATTTGATAAGAAGGAACCAAAGTTGCATTTCAAATATTTGGCACAACTCAAGCAAATTGGGAGAATGGATGCTTACATTTTAGATTTTCAGAGGATCGTGGTCATGATGACAAATGTGTCGAAGCACAGGTTATTTATTATTTTATTGAAGGACTATCTGAGCCCCTACGTGGTTCGATTAAGGCATTCAAAACAACATCCCTACATGATGCTATCATTAGAGCATGAGACATGGAGAACTCAATCCCAAAGAACAATTTTTTTTCTAAACCTTTTCTTCCTCAGAAAATAAAAGACAAGAAACCCTTCTAGAAGGAGTGGGTCAATAGAGATAAGTTGGATGATCAGGCTCGTAAATAATTGAGAAGGAAGAAACTATGTTTCAGATGTAAGGAGATTTAGGAACCTGCTCATAGGTGCATGGGTAAGGGTAAGGTGCATTACATAGAGGTGATTTCAGATAGTGATGGGGAAGAGGAAGAGGAACATGATAAGGGCAGTAAGAACAACAACATGGATGATGAGAAACCACATGAGGAGGTTAAGGGTGGGACTATTTCCACTCTATCAGGTGTTCCTCAATTTAACAGTTTCATAATCTATGGAGTATTATAGGGACATTGTATCAGAGTTCTGATTGATGGTGGAGAAACCAAAAACTTTATTGACTCAACTCTAGTGGCTAGGAGAGGCATTCCTGCAGAATACTTTGAGGGATTTAATGTAGTGGCATATTATGGGTACAATATGACATACACATACGAGGTTTCACATTTGGATGTGACATTGGGAAACTACATTGTGACAAATGAATTTTATGTAGTTGAAATGGAAAACACTAATTTCGTCTTGGGTGTTCAGTGGATTTATTCCCTAGGAAAGCATTCTTAGAACTACCAAACAATGGATTTGTAACTCAGGGTAGCAGATGGTAAGAAGGTGGTTATGAGGGGTATGACCAATGGTACTCCTAATATTGTTTCAGCCAAGCGGATGGAAAGCATATTCAGACATGGAGATGTAGCTTGCACAACATAGTGTCTGGTTACGTCTAAGAAGTATTCATATAGTAGCCAACCTTATCATGTAGACATTCAATCATTGTTGATAAAACATGACTAGATCTTATGAGATATTCCTCCGGAGAGACCTCTTGACAGAGGCTTCGAGCACACCATTGAATTAGAATAAGGGGCTAAATCAACTATGAATCCTCCTTAAAGGCACTCGAAGAAGTTCAAGGATGAAATAGATAAGGCCATCAAGGAGTTGTTAGACATGGGGAATATCAGACCCAATTCCAATCCATTCACTTCTTCAGTGGTATTGGTTAAGACGAAGGAAAAAACTATGAGGAAGTGTATTGACTATCGAGTTCTAAATAAGAAAAATAAAAAAAATAGATATCTTATTCCCGAGATCGATGAGTTGTTGGATGAATTGCATGGGGAATTATACTTCTCGAAGATTGACCTTTGATCGAGATATCACTAAATCAAGGTCAGGGAGAAGAATGTTAACACGACTACTTTTAGGTGCCATTATGGGCACTATGAGTTCTCAGTCATGCATTTTGGGTTGACCAATGCACTTGCCACTTTTCAAGCTTGCATTAACAACATTTCAATAGGCAACTATGGAAGCTTCTTTTGGTGTTCTTTGATGATCTCCTTATATACAAAAGGACATGGGAGGATCACTTGAGGTTGTTGGACGAGGTATTGGGAATTATGGGGGAGTAGTAATTATATGCTAAGGCATCTAATGTGAATTTGGAATGACAAATATTTTGTATTTGGGCCATGTGATCAGTCCATAGGGTGTGCAGGTACATCAAGAGAAGATAAAATCCATATTGTATTGGCCACCACCTAAGACCCTTATAAAGTTGCATGGATGTTTTGTATTTTGCACTTATTATAGGTTCTTTGTTAATGGGTTTTCACATTTGGGTGCACCCTTGAAAGATCTCACAAAGAAAGGGGCATTTAGGTGGACAGGGGAATCTTAGAAGGAATTTGAAAAGCTCAAGGAGGTAATGAGAACTTGTCTAGTATTGGCACTTCCTGATTTCACTCATCCCTTTTCGCTTGAGTGTGATGCTTTAGATGAGGGTATAAGTGTTGTCTTGATGAAAAATAGACATTTGATAGCATTTGAGAGTCAAAATATCAGGGACCAGAGATACTCAATTCCATCTACGACAAGTACATGCTCACCATTATGCATTCCTTAGTGAAGTTGATACAATATTTGGTACGTGGAATACTTGTGGTTAGGGCTTACCACAACATTCTGCGGTATTTCCTAGAAAAAAAGGATCTGAATGAGAGGCAACAAAACTGGGTAAGAAAGATACATGCTTACGATTTTGACATTGAGTATGTGAAGGGAAATAAAAATATTGTTGTTGATTCCCTTTCTAGGAAATCGATTGTATGTTCCCTTACAAATATTTCAACTAATTGGAAGTCACACCTTCTAGTAGAATTTTCCAATAATAAGTTTTCTTGTGAGTTGATGGATGGTCACATTTAGGATGATAGGTACAGAGTGGTGGATGAAATTATCTTCTAAAATGAATGGATATATTTAGTTCTTGATTCCACACTTAAGGAGAATATTATGAGGGTTATCCATGATACACCATTGGCAAGGCACCCTAGATACTTCAAAACATATATGCAAGTCGGAGAGAGGTTCTCGTGGAAGGGCCTCAAGGACAATGTGTTGCGACATGTAAGGGAATGCATGATTTTCCAGTAGAACAAGTCGGAGCATACTCATCTAGAAGGATTACTGCAACCTTTTCCCATTTCAAAACAAAAGTGGGAGAGTGTGTCGATGGATTTCATCACAGGTCTACCGAAGGTGCATGGTAGGGATTGCATTTACATAGTTGTTGATCGATTGACCAAGCTCACTCACTTCTTTGCAATTTCATCGAAGTATAAGGCACTGTAGGTGGAAGATTTGTTTTTCAGGGAGGTGTTTAGACTCCATGGGTTGCCTAAGTACATTGTCAGCGATTGGGACAACACATTTCTCAGTGCATTTCGGCAAGAGATTTTCAGATTGGCCGACACAGAGTTGACTCCTAGTACCAATTATCACCCTCGGATGGATGACCATACAAATATTGTAAACAAATGGGTTGAAGGTTATCCATGTAACTATGTGTCGAGACAATAAAAGGCATATTGGATTAAGTGGTTACATCTAGGAGAACATTGTTACAATACTACTTACTACATGCCCATTGGAATTACCATGTTCTGAGCATTATATGGCTATGATTCTCCTTCATTTGTGGATTTGGTGTTTGGGGAAAACAAGGCTCCCAAGGCCAAGGATTGGATACAAGAGAGTGAAGATATACTGAAGACCCTTAAGGATAACACTTGGGATTCCCAGAATCGGCAGGAGATGTATGTAGACAGACATAGGGTTGAGCACCATTTTTGGGTAGGAGACTTGGTCTTCTTAAGGTTGTATCCCTACAGATAGTCTTCAATAAAGAAAAGTGGTGCAAAAAAGTTGAAACCATGCTTTTATGGTCCCTACAGGGTAATCTGACCAGTTAGGGAAGTAGCTTACACGATTGAGATACCATAGGGGAAAAAGATTCATAATTTGTTTCACATATCATGCCTCAAGAAGGCACTAGGACAAAGGGTCACTTCTTTAACAGAGTTAGCCGCATTGATTGAGGAGGGGCAGTTGGTTTTGATTCACGAGGATGTTCTAGATGTTTGGGAGAGGAAATTTAGGAGCAAAGTGATCAAAGAGTATCTTATTAGGTGGAGAGACTTGCTAGTGGAGGTTGCTACATGGCAAGGAGATCAGATTTTCTTGCACCCTAACTTGTAGTTGCTTGAGGATAAGCAATATCGAGAAGGGAGGAATGTAATGTCATTTTCCTAATGATAAATATAGGCCGACTTAATAGACTATTTAATTCTAGTAGACTATAGTTGGTGCGATGGAATTAATTAATTTAATTATTTAATGTCACCTGGTGAAAAAAAAACATTTAAAGGTGATATTGAATAATTAAATTAAAAGGGTGATATAAAGTGACTTTGGGGAAATATTAAAGAGATACTTTGTAAAGTTACTTTATAATTCATTATTGGAGCAGAAAAGGTAAAAGGGGTATAAAAGTGAAAACGAAGATCATTCTCATTCATTCATTATTATTTTCCTCAAAATGGATTTGGAGAGCTCTTGAAGCTTTTTTGGCTCTAAGACTGAAACCCTTGAGCGATTGGGTTTGGTGGTGAGAATAATCCACATTAGGTAGTCAAGTTGGAGAGATCACTCACATCTATCACTGGGATTCTTTGTGAATAAGGAAGACACATAGTTGTGCTAAATCGTGGGGCATTTCATATTGGTGGGTGCTTTGTTGAGGTCGTGGTACAGATCAAGTTGCCAATTAATTACTATCTCTCTTTCCTTGGGCCATATCACTTATTGCAAATTGTGGGTATCTTTAAAGGAGGGTTTTTCCATTATTTCAAACCGTGGGGTTCTTTAAGAAGTGGGATGTTCCATTATTGATTTTCATAGGGTTCATTAAAGGAGTTCATGCCCTTTATTACCAGATCATGGGGCTCAAAGGAGGTCATTCCATACAAGATGGAGCTTCCATTGTTATCTTTACTCTTCCCTTGAGCCATGGCCATTCTCAGCAGATCACACCATCTAGAAAGGAGTCATTCCACTACCCTTACTTACAACTATTTTCTCCTTGAGTTGTGACAACTGTATGCAGTTTGTGGTGTCTAGAAGGGAGTTGTTCCAATGAATTAAATGCTACCTAGGTAAAAAAGAATGAATAAATCATATGGTAATTGTTGAGTTTTGTTTATGTTGTTATAGTTTGAATATGATTGTTATCATATGCAATTAATGTATATGCTACTTTTAATATTGAATACAATAAAAACCCCAATGTGTGTCAAAATGATTATGGGTATTTTATGAAATTGTATGAGAAGAAAAATATGAAACATAATAAACACAAAAACATATTAGTAGAAGAAGAGGGGATATTACATAAAAGTAGTGACCATGGGTTGAGACAGATAATGGATCATGATGCTCTAATTGTTTTCATTTTTCCTTGCTTCACCTTGGTGGTCATCATTATCTCCTAGATAAGTGTTGTCACTCTTGGGTAGATTTGTACTATTGGGGGGATTTGATAGGGGTAGTGTGTCCATATCCCAATCCATACATAACATTATCCATCTTTCCTAATCTCAATTGTCCTTTATTTTTGGTTGGCGTTCATATGTCACACATATAGGTTCATGATTCATAGTCCCATTAGAGGAAGGAGCTTGAATGCTTGAGGTTAATGTAGTTTAATAAATAAATAAAAAAAAGGAAAAGAGCAAGATGCTAAAATCAAAATGCAAAGCAAAAAGAAAAGAAAAGAAATGGAAAAGAACCAAAATAAATAAAGACTTAGCAATTCCCCCTCACTATGAGGCCATTACCCCAAGTCCTATGCAATAAAATGCACATCTAAAAAAGTAATAAATGGAATAAAATAAAAGTCAAAACCTAGAAAAGGTTAAATAAACAAAGAAAAAGGAAAACAAGGGTACAAAGACACAATGTCGAGGAAAGGGAAACTCATTGCATAAATGCTCCCTCATACTTCAAAGGAAATCATGTGGATGAATATCTTAAACAACCTCATCGTGGCTATGAAATTCAACTCATGAAGTTACTCGCCAAACCATACCATCTATCACTACACACTCCCCTTAATTGGCTTTCTTGTGAGCTACTTCTCTTCTTGGTTGTTGAGACACGTAATAGGGGTTAATGGTGCCCCCATCATACCTAAACTTGGTAAATTGTATGAATTGGGTGAGTTATTGTGAATTTAGAACATGATATTTAATGTGATCTACCTAATGACATTTACATTTGAAATGACTCACTTTTTATGTTGCATTCAAATTTGTGTACATGCCTTGGAATCAATAATTTCTTTGGGTCCCTTGAACTTTTCTTTGGACATGGATTGTTAAGATGACTTTCATAGTGTTTCGCTTCTTGGAGAATGTTGATAAGGTTGTTGCACACCTTGAGGATATTTTAGCACATATTTTGAGGGAGGCTAGCTTCAAGAGTATTTATCTTTGGCATAATGCCTATAATTATGCCAGATCAATGTCATCATATGTAAAATGGCCATGGGATTTTTGAAATGTGGTCATAATATAAATTTGGGAAAACATTGACACAATTATGGTGCTTTTAAAATATGTCGTGAAAAGATTATCAACAAAATTTTGACCACTCATGGGACACCTTTGGAGGAGGTCGTTAAAGCTTTTGAGGAGGTCATTCCACATGTTGAGAAGGATGAATTGGCACTTGAGGAGAGTTTACTTGATTTGGGGAGCATATTTGGGGTGTTTTAACTCAGTCACTCATGTATCATGGATATTGTTGTATAGGTGGCATAACCACCTCATAGTTTATGTACTTTTAACCATATCTCTAGGGTTTGTAAAGAGATAATTGTATTTTATATTTTCTTATGCTAAAATCTAGGATAATGTTACTCCTATATTGAGAGGGTTGCTCAATCTCGTCATATAAAAAGAGAAGCACCTCTCATTTATAACTCATTGCTAGAACTTGTGGAGAACATTATTTTTCTACTTGTGGAGAACTCTGTTATATGTGTGTGTGCACGTGAGGGGAAGATGTCATCGTAGGAGACCTAAGAGAAAAATCAAGTGAAGTTACAATAGCAAAGGATGAAGGCATTTAAAATATGTTAAGAGACATAGGAGAAAAAGAGTGGCAAATTACAAAAGCATATCCGATGCACTGATAATTGTATCAGACCTTCAAAATGCCATGGTATGAGCTTTATCACCCATTTTAATCCTAAAACAATTATGAGTGTATCAAACCTTCATATTATCATGGTTTGAGTTTTATTACTTGTTTCAATATAATAAAAAAATTACTTCCCAAAAATTTTAAAAGCATACAGAGTTCCTGTACTCTTCATCTGGATACATGACAACACTCATATACATGCATAAACATATACCATACTCACAACACTCATATACATGTATAAATAGATACTAGGATGACGACACTCATATACATGCATAAACAGATACCAGACTCACAACACTCATACACATGCATAAACAGATACCATAATGATTGACATGCAGACCAAGACTGTTGCATTGGTAGTGCATGTGGATATAATAGTCTTGGCTAATGTGTTTCTGATGGCCTTTCAAGGAATTATTAAGCAAGAGAATGGAATAAAAGGGGAGCGTACCACTCTGTAATGCATTCCGAATATGAGGTTGGAGGCAGAAGCAGATGCCCCAGTAGCGACGCTTCCAAAGGAGGCGAAAAGCCTAGATTGGGCGGAGGAGAAGAAAAATCATGAGCAAGAGGAGGAGGACCAAAGCCACGAGAGAGATAACTAGGTTCTTTAGGGACACCTCATGGTCAAAATAAGCTATCTTAGTAACTAACATATCATGATCAAAAGAATGTGACTTAAGAACAATTGAGAAATAAAAAATAATACCGCATAATGATGAGATCTTTAGACTCTTGCTTGATTCTTGCAAAAATATAGACTATGCCAAGAAATGATCAAATTCATAAAGACAAAATGTAGAAAACATAATTGTTGGTTCGAATTAAAATATAAAGTTTATTTTTTTATATAAAATACAAAAGTTAAAATAAATTTGTGTTTATTTTTTTTCATATAAGATTAAAATATGTTTATTTTATTTTATTTTACATCAAATATAATATATGATGATGTTTAAGATTAATATCCACCGAGATTAATTAACCTATAGTATCAAGGTAAGAGATTATTTAGATTTCTTTAAAATTGTATTTTTGTGCTCAAAAAGTATTGAGAGAAACCTTCCAAGATTACCATAGTTTTGATGACTTAAATAGTGTTATTAAAGTTTACTATTTTTTTAAAGTAAGGAGAATGCAATGTCATAGGTCAAAATCTCAAATAAAAAATGAGTGAAATTATACTAGAGAATTATATATACCTTAAAGATATATGGAATCTTTGGCTAAACATACATGTCTTAAACGATGATGATGATGATGATGATGATGATGATGATTAACGTCCACTAAGACCGAAATGGTCTATTAGACCTTAAGAGGGTGAGTGATTACTTGCGATTCTTTAGAATTTTGTTTCTGTGCTTGAAAAACATTAAGAGAAGCTTTCCAAGATCACCATACTTTTGTTGAGTTAAGAGGTTAGTAAGGTTGGTAGTGTGACAAATATTTTGAAAATGAGATCTAATATGGGTATAGGGTGGGCAATCTAAGAGAAAGTGATTTTCATCTTCAACCTTCTTAGTGTCACAAAGGTGACACACTCTTTCATCCCATGGTGTTTTAGGAATTGACCAATGCCCAATTTCACTATAGAGCTCGTGAAAATTTGTTTTTATCTTAGCAATGCTTATTTTTTTCTTTACACTTGGAAAAATAGATAGATAATTTTGATCTTCTAGATTAGGGTTGATTACATCTTTGTAATACCTTAATTTTATTTTTTCCTCTAACTCTTTATCACACCACATTTTCTCCTTAAATTTTGATTTGACATTTTTTAATAGTATCTTTATTCTACAAAATGGTGTCTTCCATGATTCCTCAATAGTTTAGACAAGACAGGGCATCTTTATGCCATGCTCGCTTGAGTCGATGGTGGTTATGACTCAATTTTGAAGCAATTTTAGGAAGCCTTTTGTCTTCCATGTTGTTTAACTTGTTCTTATACATTAGGTATCTAGTCACAACCATGCTCTCAATGGGGGAGAGGCTTTCTTCTAAGAGGAGAATGAGATAGGGCGTATTTCCTTTAATTTTGAGATTATAGGTTATAAAATTCTTTTGTATTTTCTCTATCTTTCTCCAAAATTCACGAGAGATATTACAACCCCGGACTTCACATCAATAAAGAATAACAGGTGTAACAAGAGTCTCAAAGAGGAGCTTCTTCTTATCCCAACTCCAAAGATCATCTGATTTACAATTGTTTTGAAGCCCATAATAAGCTTTTCATCCCCCAATAATCCTTTTCTCAATGCTATAATTCGAATTGAGCTTATGGTGAATATCAATTCCAAGATATTTGTATGAAGTCACTTCCTCTAAGTTGTTGTTGTCATATACGAAGGTATCATAAGGGATCTTATTGGATTTAATAATCATGACCTTAGTCTTATCAGTATTAACAGTCATACCCATATTGGAGCAAAAATCCTTGAGGATTCTTAGTTGGTTTTCAAGTTCATGGGGGCTCCTTTCCATAAGAATGATAGCATTGGCATAAAGAAGAAGATTGATAACTATACCAGTGAGAGTAGGGCCGACACAACTTGCTTTTTCCAAGCAATCTTCTAACTTGTCAATGTATATGCCAAAACGACTAGGGGACAAGGGACAACCTTGTTTGACTCTGATATTGTAGTTAATCTTTTTTGACCAACCCTCAGTGTTTTTAAACTTAGCAATAACATTCCCATACATTCTTATTGCAGCAGCCCTCAACTCGAGAGTCACTTTTATCTCTTCCAACCTATTCCCAAGGTTTTTCCTATGAACCATGTCAAAATCTTTTCTAAAGTCAACAAAACAAGAAAAAATATTGGTTTTAGTATTGCAGAACTCCTCTGCAATGATCGTAAAGGTAACAAGATAGTCCACAGTTGAATGATATCTCCTAAATCCAACTTGACCTTTAGCTCTTTTACCGTGACTTTCTAGCCAAAGTCTAATCTTTTTTTTTTCCAAAATAATTCCATAAAGCTTGGCTAAAATCGGGCTAATCATAATGGTCCTATAATTAGAGGGCATGTTTATATCTCCATTTTTATATAACAATTTTTTGAACACCAAAACAAACTACCACTTCATAATATAATATATTTTAGTGACTTAATTTTAAAACAAACAAATAAAATAGAAGAAAATATTTGTTAATACTCTTATAATCAATTAATTTTACATAGTTGTAAAAGCATTTTATTTCATTTTTAAATTTTTAAAATTTTTAAAAACCCTATATTGATTTGTCTAATTCTACTTTAATTTTTAAAGACATGGAGTAGCCACTATTATTTATATATATTTTTTAGAATATGCACAAAAGAATACATTATTATATGTTTTAAGTGTTTCATAAACTTTTAGTTTACATTATTATATGTTTTAAGTGTTTCATAAACTTTTAGTTTTGCATTACAAACAACTATTACATTAAAACATTTCTAAGATGTAGATATAAGCAAGGTTATAGCTAATTTCATTTTTTTTTTCAATAAATAAGATGGTTATAGATCCATTTGGTTCTAGATGAAATAAACACACACATATACATATAGGATACTTAGCTATGAAAATGAAATAGTAAAGGTGAGGATGAATTGATTTGTGACAACTAGCAGTAATTTAGCTATGAAAATGAAGTAGTACAAATGAACATGAATTGATTTGTGACAACTAGTAATAATAAGTCTATTTAAATCAAATTATATTCATTACAATGACAATTCCCTATGTACTTGCATTGTTCGTGTACCCAAGTATTTACATTGTTATCTAATTCTACTAGTATCATTAATACATACAAGAAGGCTTCACATCTTGGTCATTATGATCAATTTTCTTTGTTCATTGTGATGAGGCTTCAAATTGGTTTATATAGCCTTCTACAATTTCTCTTTGTGTGTAGGTGTAATTTGATTACTATGTATTTGAATCTCTTTCACTTTCAAACCTAATTCTTGTATTCAAAGGGTTATTGATTTTCCAACCCTACCAATTTTCCTAAGGATAAAAAATATACCATAAATATAATGAAAATAAATATTTTCTCCATAACCATCTTAATGAATGAACTTTTCCCCTCTCCCCTCTTATCCTTATTATTATTTTTTAATTTTTTATCCTCCATATATTATTATTTTTTAATTTTGATTTAAAAAAAAAAAAAAAAACATTTCTCATTTATTATTATTATTTTAGTTTATAATATTTTTTTTTTTTTTTTTTTTTTATTTTTAATTCAAATAATCATGTTTAAGTGATTCACTCTTTTATTATTTTTTAATTTATGACATTTAAAAAAAAGATGGATCATGTTTAACTTATTGTATTTAATCCCTTGCTGCATGTGCTTTGCTTGTCCGTTCTCAAAATTTGACTTGATATTCGAATCTGAAGAAGTTCCGTGGAACTTCTCTGTGGCTTGAGATGAATTGATGACAGGAGCTCAGAGAAAATTGTGTCGGACTAGGCAAGTTTTGATGGCCATTATGTTCAGTAATGTGGGTTTCACAGATGATGTTTTATTGCACGATACGTGGCATTATAAAAGAATTTTGTAATTTTATCTGCTTTATTATGTCTGAATTTCTTCTCTGGGAGGTCGTACTGAATTGTGTGTCAGCAACTTAATATAAATTTCAATAATAAATCAATTTTAACAATATTGTAGGTAACTTCATATAAATTTTAATAATAAATTAGTTTTTACATAATTGTTTATTAATATTTAATTAATAAATTTAATTATTTTTTTTTAAAATTAAATCATATTAATATATAATTGGCCATTTAATTCCTAGATAATTGCTATTTTTATTTCTATGTAGCACCTATTTCATAATATTGGTATTCTTTTCCACTATTCTAAGCATAAGAATGGAATAATGTTACTTTTCTCAAGTACTCTAACAATAACAATGGGTGGAATGTTCACTAGAACCTTGGGAACATTCCAAAACTTAAACACTTGATTTTTTCTGCAACTATGAATATTTTTTCAAAACTTAAACAAAGTGAGTTTTTCTACAATTATGAACATTTGTTAAGCACATTTAATTTTTCTGCAATTATGAACATTTGTGTAGATTTACATGTTCAAAAATAAAGATTATCTTGATTATCCATAGATTCTGAGTTTAATTAATATTAACTTGAAGAATCTTTTTATATTAAAGCAACTAGTTGAGTAGTGACTCGTTGAATTAAACATAACAAAATAGTTACATCCAAAGCATTTTCTCTCTAAATACAAAAAACCAAACCCAAATGATCGAGAGTTATTAAGAAATAATTTAGCTCTACCCTTTACCTTCTACCCTTTACCTTTTAGTATGTAGATTTTTTTTTTTTTGAGTTGTTTTTAAGAAATGTTTTTTTTTTCCGTTTAAATCAGCTATATAAATTTGCATGAAATCACTATTTTTGTTGTTTAAAATCCATTTTGAATGTAGAAATGGATTCAACACGTTGAACAACGCCTCGAGCACTCAGATTATACAGAAATAATCACTCAAATCTGCGGATCTAACAATTTTTTGCCAAAAAAAAGGGCTTGAATTCGGCCAGATTTTCAGGAGTAGTCTGAGTTTTGCATGGATCAAAGTTCTATGCATTTCAAAATCTTGCTTGAGGGGTTTTGCCCCATTTTAAACCAACCCAAATGCTTAGAAAACCGATCAAAATTCTGGATTGGCCGAAAATTTAAAATGGAACTACCGAAGGACCTGTCGGAAAGGTAACTCGGGAGGGAAGATTGCTCCCAAGTTAACCCACTCTTTACCCCCATATATCATGTATATGACATCATTAAACACTACATGTACCTAATGTCGTGTTTCTTAGATAAGCTTTCTAGAACCCTTTGTACTTCACATCATTAAAAATTGCATGTATCTCATGTTATTTCGTGTAACGTCATTAAACACTATCTCACGTCATGTCTCCTAGATCATCGTTCTAGAACCCTTTGTTTTTTACATGTACCTAACGTCATTAAACACTGCATGCACCTCACGTGATGTCTCCTAACGTCATTAAACAATGAATCTAACTCACGTCATGTCTCCTAGATCAGCTTTCTAGAACCCTGTATACCTCACGTGCCGTCAGGAGTTAACGACGAAGTAGGCTAACTCGGGAGCAGGGTTGGAAATTGACGAGCAAAATGCCTATCACAGGGCATTTTACCCGTTATTTATGGCCAAATTTCCAGGCGTAACGCCTCTCTGGACGAGCAACTAACTTCCCCTGAACGTATTTATGACATTTAATAAATTTTATAAAACGTTATTATAGTATGGTCATATTTATGACTGTTATTAAATTTTATAAAACGTTATTATTGTCTGGTCAATGTGTTGGAGGCTTTCGATTCTGGTGTACCATCCATGATCCTTCTCGATCTTGCTACACTCGACACGTGTTCATCCTTCACATGGCATAAGGAATATCTTAAGAAGAAAATGCGTGGTTTTGGTTTGTGGCCTTAATGAAATTGATTGTGGTATTGTACACATATTCATGTGGCTCGAATTCCAAGGTTTTCTCTATTGATCAGGCCGCAACAAGAGTAAGACGCTAGAATTTCAGAGTTTCTTGCAACAGGAGTAGCATGAAATGGAAGGAGTTTGAAGCAGATGATGCCTCTAAATGGTGCTATCATTTACTCCACCTCTTAGCTAGTCCCTCTAATACGTTATATAAGTATTGGAAGGGTGTATTTTATGCTAAATTCTTATCTAAATAATGTGCCGCAAAAAATAGCCTCGTTCCTCACTTTTTTATGGCTATTAATTGATAGGTAAATAATCCAGTGCCCATCCTTATCCCTGCTAGATTCTTGTCTAAATAATGTGCCGCAAAGAATAACCTCGACCCTCACTTTTTTATGGCTATTAACTGATAGGTAAATATTCCAGCTCCAATGCCCATCCTAATCCTAGTGGCTACCATCGAAGCATTGGACAAAGTAGTAAGTACATAGTTTCCTTACAGGTGATGAAAATACGGGGATAGTTGGAAGGGTGGGCACTGCAACAAGAAGAAAACAACAACAGAATCTATGTTCCTTTCTTACTTGGCCTGATCTTGATGGATGTGAAGTGGTACAGAACCGGTGGAAGGGTCATCCATATCAATTTGTTAGTGCTTGGTTGAGATTTCTACCCTACTTATGACTTCCTTATATTACAATGCTACTTATGACTTCCTTATATTACAATGCTAGTCAGGGCAGGTCAGATTTTTTCCAACCAAACAACTAATTAGATTGATATTGATTTGATTGCTCGAAGAAGATTCACTTGATCAATATATTTGAACTTGGTGTTTTATTACTATATTGTATTTGAACATTTTGAAGAAAATACTTAAGACAAAAAATGCTTAAGACAAAAACATGATCCATTTTTATATTGATTGATACAAGTTGTTATAGAGAAACCTTATTGGAACGGAAGTATGGGGTTGATATCATGAATTTGGTTTAGTTGCAGGCATCAATTCAGGTTTCAAACCCATAACCTAACGTTGGACAATGTAATTCTACTTGTATATACCTTGGTAAGTATTTGGCCCTTTTGAAAGGTTGGATCTCAATCAGTGTTTTGAAAATTTGCACTTTTAAAAGTTTTGTTCATAATATTTGTAATTTTTCTATAGTCTTGTGAATCTAGCATATATCTAACAAGAAATACCTGGAGTAGTAGAATATTTTGTTGATGCAAATCTCATTAATGGTCCTTTTAGATTAGTTCCCTAGTAAGCAAACAATTTGTTTGAAGGTAACAATATGTTGGAATTGGCCTTTAGTTAATCCATTATTAGTTTTATTTCTGATAAGTAGAATGAAGATAAAAATAATGAGACAATTATATGGAGTATTTAAAATCTTCTTTCCAATCAAAACTGAAGTACAACAATAAGTTTTAGATTTCCATTTTATTTATGAAGACATTTTTGCACAAGTTTTGTTTCTTCCGAAAAAGTAGTTGAGTTTTCTTAAAAAATCTTGGCGAACATTATGACTTGTTGAAAATTTTCTAGTATTTCTTGTTGATATAAGTTTCTTATCTTTTTTAGAGGGTTTTTCTATTTTTCAGCCAACTTTAAGTTGAACACACCATTTTGTTATGTGAACTTGAAGGTTAAAATTTATAATATCACTTTACTTATTGAAACTTAATTTTTAATCAAAACTTCATTATTGAAGAGATAATTTCTTATCAAAAATTCATTGTTGAAGGACACAAATTTAAACATAACATTTTTTGACGGGAAATATAGAGACCCAAAACGTCAAAAAAAATTTGTTTGACCGATAAAGAGGAATCCAAATTCGAACCCTGCTTGGGAGCAAACAAACCCTTTTTTTCAGGAAAAACAATCGGCCTGAATCCAGCTAGATTGTCACAGATAGTCTAAGTTTCACATGGATCAAAGTTTCATGCATTTCAAAACCTTACCCAGGGGTTTTGCCCATTTTAAACCAACCCAAATGCTCAGAAAATCAATCAGATTTATGGATTGGCCATAAATTTAAAGCAAGTAGTAGAAGGAATTGCCGGAAAAGTAACTCAGGAGGGAAGATTGCTCCCGAGTTATCCCTCTCCGCTAACGACGGTGTGTGTCATGTTGTCTGGTGGGTGGAATCATTGGAATATGTAGTTGCCAGACATCAAAATCAGTGATCGGAGGGAGTCGGAAAAAGGACAAAATCATTGGCCCTTTGGAGTACCTGGTGCCCCCATTGTTTGCACAATAAATAGGCACAGACTCTCTGAAGTTGAATGGATGATCTGCGAGGGAAATAATAAGTTTGAACTTACCACTCACCCACTCTGGTCAAGACTCAACTGACCTAAATAAAGAAGATTTGCATGTGAAATGTTAATGTTAATGTTGTACGCCTTGTTGTCTGCGTTTGAAGGCCGCAGTCTTGTCATACATTGATCAATATTCAACTTTCTACAGAGTCTTTAAGATTGCGGCGGCTGGTATATATACCGTCGGATTGTCTTGGTATATACGTCAGGATATATATGACGGTGTATATACCACTTGTTGCAGTGTTAAAGACTCTACAACATGTTTCATATTGATCGTCGTTGTCATACATCACTACCATTTTGCCACACACCCACGACGGCATAACAAATTTTTTGCCTTTTTCTCAAAGGACAAAATTCCCAAATTCCTACAGGGGCCTAGTGCAGAATAACTCATTCCTCATCCTCCACCTCATGATCGAGACCCGTGACCATAGGCTTAGTTTAAAAGGCTCATCGCATTTCGCGACATCAGGGCTCCCGATGCAAGGCGTCCCAACCTCCTCATCTCCTTCAGTCCCAAAAGTGATTAAGGGGCCTAGCGCGTGCTATCCCTCTCACCTATGATCATGACATGACCCTCCTCCACAAGACCACGATGCTATGACCACGGCCTACAACCATAGGTTATTTCACGTTTTGCGATTTTGGGACTTCACATCCTTCGACTTCTCATCCTTTGACTTCTCATTTCTTCGAATTCTCAGGTCCCGAAATACCGATCCTTGAGTTAGACCCTTAGCCAACTACTAGCGCCTACCTCCTCCATCTACCACATGACCCTATCCTGTGACCTAGGGCCGACCCATTGAGCACGTCGGGGTTTCGTATGCTAGGATTTCGTGACTTGCGAAATTGAGAGATTTTGGCCTTTGGTCTCCTGGACGCTGAAACGTCAAAACTCATTCACGCTAAATCAAAGGTCCATATCACTCCTGGATCAACAAATATGATTATGTCGTGAATTCACGACTCGTGAGTTTTTGCGGTCCTACCCTTTAACCACTCCAAGTTGTGAGTTAGCGAAATTCCACCTGACTGCCACGCGTCCCTGCTGAATGGATGGTCCTAATGAAATCGGGACTTTCAAGACTATGACGAGTCCATCCTCCCATCTACACAAGGGTTAAGATCGACGGTCTAGATAGATCCTGATGGATCCTGGGATCTATGATCCCGGTTCCATCGCTACTTGCAAAAGCTGGAGGGGTTGAGACGTTAATGCCCGCGCTCCTCCTCTAGATCCATTGGTCCTGACAGACCTGCATATTTCTGAAAGGATCTCATCTGTTCATCTACCAAACGAAGGGATACTCCCTTTTGATAATTGGATTCACTATCATTTTTGAACTTGGGTCACAAAATTCAACCTTTCGGAGCTTCAGACTCCCATGACTTCGAAACCTTAAAGAACTACTCTTTCTTGCACAGGTTTTCCAGACCCAGATTGCATGAATCTTCAGATGGTTCTTAGGCAATTATACCTGATTTTAGTTGGGTTTCTGGGTAAAGGCTCGGTATGGTTCCAGATTTATGAGGTGATTCACGGGGAAAGGTGCTCTCAAGGAGCCATCCTAGAATATTGCGAAGGTCAACCAGATGGGTCTATTCTCAATGGGATGGACACATACTTTGAAATTAACTAATTTACACAAACATCAACTATGGAATATAAGTATAAACATTCATCCATGATATTCAATTCAAAATATAAGGCATAAAACACTTATCAGAACCACAAGGCGTGATGCAACTGCTTAGAGGGGTGCTCGTTTCCACCCAACCATAGGTTGGGTGACTCCAAAGGGATTTACCACTAGCCACCCCCGAGCTAGACCACAATGCTCTAAGATTCAATCTCTTGCTTTCAGCTCAATGGAAGTCAAGGACAAAGGTTACTCTCCTTCTCCTGATACAGAAAAAAATCGAGGACGAAAGTTACTCTCCTTCTCCTGTGTTCAGAACTCCCTGTGGTTCCAGGGTTTTGTAGTTCTCTTCTGTGATCCTTGTCGCGCACGCTCCTTTTCTCTACCCCTTCCCACACTTCCTTTCTTTCCCTTCTCTGCAAGATTGCATGTGGCGTGAATTCTCCCGTCCGTGGTCAGGTCTGAGAGATTTACAAACGAGTGATTTGCCCCATCCCCTCATTAACTCTTAAGGAGCCTCCCCACCTACCATCCTGATGGGAAATTCATTCCAGGGTCAGAGAGTTGCCTTGGTCTTTGAGTAAGTAAAAACCAGTATTGTATTGGTTCGGTGGAAGTTAACGCAACCATTCTAGGTCCCTTCCACCATCCTTCATTAGCCATCGTGGTCTCTTTTAGCACATCCCCCTCCCAACAGTCATGGAACACATATTCATAACATAATTTACATTCATCGACCTTTTATACAAAGGTCCATCAAATCAAACATTCACACCTTTGAGTTTTCCATAGTTCTTCGTCAATATAGTTGTTTTTACAGACTAGGGGAAATAGGGTGTTACAATTCCCTCCCCCTTAAAGGAACATTGTCCTCGATGTTCTATCTATCAATTATGATGTGTATATACAACATTAAACAAAATCATATGTCCCTGTTTCATGGCATCTTCCATTTCCCACGTAGCCTCATCGGGGCCAAAATGTTTCCATTGCACCTTGACCTGTGCAATGGTTCAGTTCTTGAGTGGGGTTTCCTTTCTATCCAGTATGCATAGAGGTTATGGTAGGAATTCTCCCTCCAGTTCCACTTGGATCACATACCAGTCAATTATATGATTAGAATCATGTAAATATTTCTTCAACAATGAAACATGAAAAACATTATGTTCTTTCACTGTGGGAGGAAGTGCTAGCCTATAGGCTACAGGCCCCACTCTATATAGAACTTCAAAGGGTCCACAATACAGAGGTGCCAACTTGGCACAAGCTTCCATCCTCAGGGAACTCTTCCTGGGCCTAACTCTGATATATACATGGTCTCCCGTCTTGAATTCTCTAGGGGTTCTCGTTCTGTAGGCATAACTTTTTTGTCTGTTCTGAGTGACTTTCAGATTTTGCTTTATCTGAATCACTTGTTGTTCCATTTATTTCAACATGTCGGGTCCAATAGTAATTATGTTTATGGGATTACTCCAACTGACTGGAGTATTGCATGGCCTACCATAGAGGACTTTGAAAGGACTCATCTTTAGTGATTCTTGGTAGTCGTTGTTGTAGGCAAATTCCACCAGTGGTAGGTAATCTTCCCACTTTTTAGGTTGATGCATTACATGCATCCTTAGCATGTCTTCTAATATTTGGTTCACTCTTTTCATCTGTCCATCAATTTGAGGATGATAGGCTGTGCTAAACAATAATTTGGTCCCCAAACCAACCATCAAGGATTTCCAAAAGTTTGAGGTAAATTTTGTGTCTCTGTCAGACACAATCTCCTTAGGTATGCCATGTAGTCTAAATATCTCCTTCATGAATATGTTGGTGATGTTTATTGCCTTGCAAGTCAATTTGATGGGGATAAAATGAGTGGACTTGCTCAATTTATCCACCACTACCATGATGGTGTCATTCTGCCTATCCTATGTTGGTAATCCGATGATGAAATCCATGGAGATGGTCTCCCATTTCCATTTTAGGATTGGTAGAGGTTGTAATAATCTAGTTGGGTGCTGGTGTTCTGCTTTAACTTGTTGGCATTTTATACATTTGGCTAAACACTCAGCTATGTCTTTCTTCAATCCAGGCCAATAGAATTGTTTCCTGGTGGTCGTGATCATCTTCTGGTATCCTAGGTGACTGGTATACGGTCTTTGATGTAGTTCATCCATTATGAACCTCTTCAAGTCGTCATAGTTTGGAATATACAATCTGTTTCTGTAAGTTAGTAGACCTCCATATAACATCTAGTAGCCTTCGTACTTTAGCCCTGCGGGTTCTTGCTCCAGGTATGAGGTCACGGTCTAGAAGAACGTGTCTATTTCTTATGCATTCTTGACTCTTTCCTTGACATTGGTCTCGCAGGTCCTCATCGATGCTAGATGAATTGTTTTCATACTTATGCTAAGGGCATCGACCACCTTATTTTCCTTTTCCTTGATATGTTTGATTTCAAAATCAAACTTGCTAAGAAGGCCCATCCACATAGTTTGTCTAGCATTGAGTTTTGGTTGGTCAAACAGGTGTCACAATCCATAGTGGTCTTCCGTAAGTACAAATTTCCTACCCATGAGGTAATGCCTCCACATTTTCAAGGCGTACACTATGGTGGCTAGTTCTAGATCATGGGTCACATAGTTGACTTCGTGGTCATTCAATTTTTGGGATTCATAGTAGACTATGCTTCCTTCTTGCATAAGGACTCCTCCAAGCCCTTCCTTGTAGGCATCAGTGCACACGAGGAAGTCAGTTTCGGGATCAACGATTTTCAGCACTGGTGCATGGGTCAGTAGGTGTTTTAGGGTTTGAAACCTTTCTCCACATTTTGGGGTCCAAAGGAATTTAACTCCCTTCTTCTGTAGGGCAGTGATTGGACAACCAATCTTGGAGAATCCTTTTATAAATATCCTATAGTATCTCGCTAAGCCCATAAAGGATCTGATGTCCAAAACATCCTTTGGGGTAGGCCATTCTATGATAGACCTGATCTTATCAGGGTCT
Organism: Picea sitchensis; assembly: GCA_010110895.2. Classification (NCBI taxonomy): domain Eukaryota; kingdom Viridiplantae; phylum Streptophyta; class Pinopsida; order Pinales; family Pinaceae; genus Picea; species Picea sitchensis. Next base: position 471,457 of record SNQJ01S0008316.1, on the reverse strand, counting down.
ACTACTACCCCTTCTTTAGATATGACATGGCCCAAGTAATGTATTTGCTTCTGGAAGAAATCACACTTGCTAAACTTGGCATAGAGTTGACATTCTCTTATCACTTGAAGCACAAGTCTAAGATGTTCCTCATGTTCCTCTCTATTCTTGGAGTAGATTAAGATACCATCAATAAAAACCAGTACAAATTTGTCTAGGAATTTGCTGAGCACATTGTTCATCAAGCACATAAAAGTGGTAGGGGCATTGGTTAATCCAAATGGTACTACCACAAACTCGTAGTGACCATATCTCGTTCTGAAGGCGGTTTTGTGGATGTCTTCACCCTTAATTCAGACTTGATGGTATCCAGATCTCAAGTCAATATTGGAGAATATGGAAGCACCTCCCAGTTGATCGAACAAGTCATCGATCCGGGGTAAGGGGTACTTGTTATTTATGGTTACCTTATTAAGTTATCTATAATCTATGCACAATTGGAGGGTACCATCTTTCTTTTTCACGAACATGACTGGTGCTCCCCATGGAGACACGCTGGGCTATATATAGCCTTTGTCCATCATTTCTTTTAGTTGTAATTTAATCTCAACTAGCTCGGGTGTGCTCATCCTATAGGGTGTCCTAAACACTGGCACCTCTCCTAGTGCAAGTTCTATCAACAAGTCAATGTCCCTTCTCGAAGGTAGACCTGGTACCTCTTCTGGAAACACATCTCTAAATTCTTTTAGTATGGGGTGGTCTTTGAGGCTTGGTTTGTCGTCCTCAATTGATTCCAACACCTGTATCACATATAGTGGGCATCCCTTTCTGCAATACTTTCTCATTTGAATGGTTGATATTCGTCTCACCGAGACAAGTTTCTGGATACCTTGAAGGGTTATCCTCCTTCCTTCTTCACTTACACATTCTAAGGTTTTATGGTAACAATCCATTCTGGCTTTATATGCGGCTATCTAGTCCATGCCAATCAACAGGTCATATGATCCTAGGGGTAGTATGTTAACGGTTGCTTGGGTGGAGAATTCACCCATAGTGAATTGGCAAGCTAGTATGACCTCCACTACCTTTCTTTTGGTGACAGTGGATAACTATACCAACCATGGTTTGGCATGTTTATGTGGCTACAATTTAAACTTATCAACAACTTGAGGGGCTATATAACTCAAATTTGAACTAGGGTCAATTAGAATAGACACTAGGTGGTTAGTGATAATACCTTCCATTTCCACCACTGAAGCTTGGTGGTCGGCTTGTTTATTATCCACGATTGCATAAATTCGCGGCATACTCCTGGCCACATCATTGACAATGGTAGCCTCTTGGACATTGTAAATTCTCCTACTGTTTTGTTGTTGGTGCGGGAAGTCCCTCAGTAGATGTTCTTCTCCACAACCCCAACATTTCAAGAGTTCTTTCTTTGGATTATCAGTCTTTCTGGGGGTTGAACCAAAGGGCTTATTTTCGCTCTTGGAGGGGAAATTCTATTGGCGTACACTTCAGGTAGGAAAGATCATCCTTGTATCCTTTTTATAGTTTTTAAATCTTGGGGATTTAAACCCTTTTTTCTGGAATCCTGAACCATTCTTCTGGTTCCAGCCTTCAAGAGATTTTGTCCGAAGACCAAACTGTTCATAACAATATCTTGCCTTTTGGATAGTGTCTTCTAGGGTCCTCAGCTCGTCAAACTCAATCTTGTTCTAATAGTCCTTAGGTAGCCCACTGATAAATCGTTGCACCTTTGCCTTTTCTGCTTTTATGTAGGGCACATACCTCAGCAACTTAAGAAATTTGTTGACATATTCTTCTACGGTGAGTTGCCCCAGGTTGAGTTCATAAAATTCTTTAGTATTTTCGTTGAAATACTTTTCCAAAAGATACTTCTTCCTAAAGTATCTTTCAAACCGTTCCCAAGATAGGTCTTCTTCGTGAATCCCTTTTACATTCTTAAGGTCTTCCCACCAAATGGAATCCTTTCCATTCAGGCTAAAAGTGGCTACTTGGGCCTTCAAGTTTCTCGAGAAGTCATGGACTCTGAAATACTTCTTCAGTCCAAGTAGCCAGGCCTACGCTTCCTCTCCTCTCTTTACCTCACTGTCGAAAGAGGGTGGTTTGGCCTTCTTGAATTCTTTGAGATTACAACTTTTGGAATTCTTTCGCTTCTTCCATTTTCTTCGGGAATATGAACTAGTTCTGCTACTAGAAGATCCCTCTAAGTCGCCAATTTCCTTTCCAGAGGAAATGTCCAACACCCATCCCCTATCTCTAGGGTGGACCTTCCACGAGGTGCTCTTCCCAGTGTAGCCACTCAAAAGTCCACGTTTCTGTATCTCAAGTGGACTTTGACTCTTCGTTGTCTGTCGTCGATCCTCGTGACTGGTGTCAGGTCCATGCTGTAGTTGTCTTTGTATGTCGGATAAACTCTGCAACAAGACTACATTAATTTCCATTTGCTTCTCTTGCTCTTTTATCAACCTCTCATTGTCGGCCTTGCAGCTTTGTAGTTCGGCCAAGAGAATCCTCACAATCTCACCTAGATTCGGAGGGGTCTCTATAGCCCTCCTTTCATCATACTCTTCATCTTTTTTGTGGGAGCCATCCCCACCTCGTGGTGCGTCACCATTCTATATGTTTGCAGTTTTCCCACGGTTGATCGTTCACTTGTGTGTAGACAAAACACTTTTTGTTAGTTAACATTATATTCATTCATAACCAGCACATAAATTCACATTTCTCAAATGCATACACATAATAGGGATTTCATTCTTTTCTTTAATAACATTCTTAACTTCGAATTTTGGTAAAGGGTGTTAAGATAGAGGGTTACTCTTTTTAAGAGTACTTCAAACAGAGTTTCTAAGTGACTTGCTCATGAGCCCAAGTAGGCCAAGTGTTGTAACCATACTCTAATACCAATTTGTCACACACCCATGATGACATAACAAAGTTTTTGCCTTTTTCTCAAAGGACAGAATTCCCAAATTCCTACAGGGGCCTAGCGCAGACTAGCTCATTCCTCATCCTCCACCTCTTGATCGAGACCTGTGACCATAGTCTTAGTTTAAAAGGATCATCGTATTTCACGACATCAGGGCTCCCGTTGAAAGGCATCCCAACCTCTTCATCTCTTTCAGTCCCGAAAGAGATTAAGGGGCCTAGCGCATGCTAGCATTCTCACCTATAATCATGACGTGGCCCTCCTCCACACAACCACGATGCTATGACCACGACCTACAACCATAGGTTATTTCACATTTCACGATTTCGGGACTTCACGTCCCTCGACTTCTCTTTATTTGAATTCTCAGGTCCCAAAATACCGATCCCTGAGTTATACCCTTAGCCAACTACTAGCGCCTGCCTCCTCCTTCTACCACACGACCCTGTCCTATGACCTAGGGCCGACCCACTAAGCGTGTCGGGGTTTTGTATGTCAAGATTTAGCGACTTGCGAAACCGAGAGATTCTTCCCTTTGGTCTCTCGGACGCCGAAACATCGAAAATCATTCATGCTAAATCAACAGTCCAGATCACTCCTAGATCAACAACCACGATTACGTTGCAAATTTGTGACTCATGAGTTTGTGCGGTCCTACCCTTTGACCACTCCAAGTCACAAGTTAGCGAAATGCCACTCGACTTCCACACATCCCTACTGAATGGATGGTCGTGATGAAATCGAGACTTTTAGGACTATGACGAGTCCATCCTCCCATCTACACAAGGGTTAAGATCAACGGTCTAGATATCTCTCAATGGAACCTGGGATATACAGTCCCGGTTCCATCGCTACTTGCGAAGGTTGAAGGGGTCAACGCATTAACCCCTGCGCTCCTCTTGATCCATTGGTCTCGACAGACCTGGGGTATTTTCGAAAGGATCTCATCCGTTCATGTACCAAACAAAGTGATACTCCCTTTCGATAATTGGATTCACTATCCTTTCTAAACTTGGGTCACGAAATTCAACCTTTCGGAGCTTCAAACTCCCATGACTCTGAAACCTTAGAGAACTACTCTTTCTTGCATAGGTTTTCCAAACCCGGATCGCATGAACCTTCAGATGGTTCTTGGGAAATTATCCCTGATTTTAGTTGGGTTTCTGAGTAAAGGCTTGGTATGGTTCCAAAGTTATGAGGCGATTCTTGGGGAAGGGTGCTCTTGAGGAGCCATCCTAGAATATTGCGAAGGTCAACCAGATGGGTCTATTCTCAATGGGATGGAAAAATACTTTGAAATTAACTAATTTACACAGACATCAAATATGGAATATAAGTATAAACATTCATCCATGATATTCAATTCAAAATATAAGGCATACAACACTTATCAGAACCACATGGTGTGATGCAACTGCTGAGAGGGGTGTTCATTTCCACCCAACCGCAGGCTCAGTGACTCTAAACAGATTTACCACTAGCCACCCCCAAGCTAGACCATAATTCTCTAAGATTCAATCTCTTACTTCCAACTCAACGAAAGTCAAGAACGAAGGTTACTCTCCTTCTCCTGATACAGACAAAAGTCGAGGATGAAAGTTATTGTCCTTCTCCTGTGTTCAGAACTCCTTGTGGTTCCAAGGTTTTGCGGTTCTCTTCTGTGATCACTGTCATGCATGCTCCTTTTCTCTATGCCTTCCCACACTTCCTTTCTTTCCCTTATCTGCAAGATTTCTTGTGGCATGAATTCCCCCGTCCGTGATCAGGTCCAAGAGCTTTACGGATGGGCAGTTCACCCCATCACCTCATTAACTCTTGAAAAGCCTCCCCACCTACCATCCTAACGAGAAATTCATTCCAAGGTCCCTTCCACCATTCTAGGTCCCTTCCATTCCAGGTTCCTTCCACCACCCTTGATTATCCATCATGGTCTCTTTAGCACATCCCCCTCCCAACAGTCATGCAACACATATTCATAACATAATTTACATTCATTGACCTTTTATACAAAGGTCCATCAAATGAAACATTCACACCTTTGAGTTTTTCATAGTTCTTCATCAATATAGTTATTTTTACAGACTAGGGGAAATAGGGTGTTACACATTTGCATTCAAAGTCACAATCAATGTTATTGCAGAGAAATTATGCTCACTACTAATAACCTCTATGGAAGTATGGATGGGCATTGGAATTTGGGCATCATGTTGGTAAAATTCCATGCCTAGTGGCTACTACCGCTCATCCCTCCAAATGTGATGGAAGTTATCTAAGTCTATTAGGAGTGAGCTAACTTGGGAGCAATCTTCCCTTCCGAGTTATTTTTTCAGCAGGTTTTTCGGCAGTGCGGTTTTAAATTTCTGACCAATCCAAAACTCTGATCGATTTTCTGAGCATCTGGGTTGGTTTAAAATGGGATAAAACCCCCAAATAAAGTTCTAAAATGCATGGCACTTTGATCCATGCGAAACTCAAACTACCCCTAAAAATCTAGGTGAATTCGGGCCCATTTTTGTACCTATTTACTCCTGACTTAGCCTACTCCAAGTCTATTATGTTTGAACTTTCCATGATGTTGTTGTTGGAAAGTTCTTTGTTCATCTAGGAAGGTAGGTAGCCTCTGATATCATCATGAGACTTGCATCGCAATCAATATCACACCTTTCAAACTTTAATTAATGGGATATGTTGAGATACATTGACACTTGCTTGCATGAAGGATTCCAACCTTCTTTTCCTGACCTAAAAATGGCATTGGGAAACTAGTCTACACATGTAACATTTATGAGATCATCTCATTCAGAGTTGGTGCATTATCAAATTCCAAATTCAAACTCAAAATAATTTTATAATATAATACATGAAATATTACCATACCCTACCAAACAACTTGAGTGAAATAAATTTTATTACTATTCTATTTACGTAGCTCATCACGTCCGTAAATCTAATTGAATGAATATTTTCAGGAATCACTTGATATTTGGTAGCTCCCTGTATATATGTCTATTAGAATCTTTTGGAGCGCAAACCATTTTTCTAAATTAGAGAAATGACAACTATATATATATATATATATATATATATATATATATATACTAAAGTTTATGGAATTATACATATTCGACTTGCCTTGGCATCGTTTCACAGAGTAGTTACCAAGTTCGAATTTAAATTTGATTGTCTAAAATCCAATATAAAAAAAATAGATACTATATATTTTACAAATAATAAATTTTTTTTTTTCAAAATTTTAGAAAATAGAAATTGATAATAATAATATTCAAAACCTCAAAGACCTCTCAAAAATTGTTTTTGATCATCTTCTCTTAAATATGTCTAAGAAAGACATCATCCTCACCTATATGATGTGTGGATGTGAAAGATGATCCCACAACTAGTGCTTGTGAAATTGGGTTGGATACACTAAAAACAAACGAACTTCTTGTAGTATCCTTGAACTTGGATAAAGATAGATTTAGAAATGTAAAACCGTGAATTCTACATGAAATTAAAGTGTATGGCCCATTGAAGTTTATGCCTCGACACACATGTGTTGTAGTCATGGATGCTTTTCCCGTCTGTGGGTTCATTCAGGATTTTGTGCATTCTTACCATAAAAAAAGTGTTCTTAATAGAAACGGAGCATTTACGAGTCGATTGTTCTTTTGTGATTGTCGGTTGATTGAGTTTTTTTACCAAAAACATAGCATTTGCCAATTGATTGAGCTTTTGCATTGTTATGATTGTTGGTTGATTGATTGATTTTTCTAACTGTCGGTTGATTGATTGAGCTTTTGTGGCAACATATTTATTTAGGCGGGAGGGTTCTTTTGTGGCATCTGAAGCTCCATGTCTTGGCCTTAAAATTCCAAGTGTCACATCCCCATAGGATGCATTCCCTCTCGAGGACGTGAAACATCGTGATGGTTCTCACTTGGCTACTTTGCAACACTAAGGATACTTCATATGGAATACACCTATTCACCTAGAGCATACCCATACTTCGTTCTAGGCTACGGGTGAGTCACACTCCTACTTTAATGCAACTCACTTGTATACTTAGATAATTTGTTAACAACTTAACACTTAGTCATTTAAGAATACATCCATGAAACAAATAGAACACTTACGAAACAAACAAGAGACACACAAATATAGTGTGGGAGGAGAAAGACGTGCCTAAAACTTGGCTAAGTCTCATTATTGAGAAACAATTACAATATGACCACTATTGATTCGATTTAAAACTTGGGTAGAGTCACACAACTCGCCTCACTTCACCAAGACACTTATACAAAGATTCATCATGCCAAGACTCATCCATCACAACAACTTTGTCAACTCCTATTGTGCACCCCAAACATGTGCCCACCTCAGACTTGTTAGGATATTTAGACACTTAGGAGTTAGCTAAGATCAACTTGGTGCAAGTATTTCTTAACTTGCTTTCCTCTCCTTCTTTCTCTAGGTGTAAGAATTTATTAACTTTTATTGATGATTTCTCCAAACACACTTGGGCTTACTTCTTAAAACTTCAGAGTGAAGTTTTCAACAAGTTTTTTGCCTATAAGGCTCTTTTATAAAAACAATTTGGACATCAACTTCAAAGGTTAAGAATAGATAATAGATGCAACATACTATTCCTTATACACTGTGTTGAAACAATTCTTAATTTTTTTTTTATCCCTAAGGCCTAAATTTTCCTTTTTCGGGTTTCAGCTTTTCACAAAAGATGAGTTTCGTTATCAATCCCAAAGACACGACACCTTTTTCTCAAAGAATTTGATTATTTGGATAATAAAATGCAAAAAAATATTAAAAGAATTATAAGAATCCCAACGCCTTTTCTATGAAATTATTTTAATCATGATAAGTTTTAAAACTAATGGATTTTTAAGAATTTTCGGGATTCGAGGTTTGCTGCAAACATATTTTTTCAATGCAAATCGAATCGCAAAATCTCGATCCCCGATCTCCCAAAACGTTGAAGTCTTAGTTAAAACACGGATTAATTAATTCTCTAATGTGAAAGGTTAAGGGTTAAGACATTCATGTCGCAATTTTGGGATTCGTGGTTCAGTGATAACACATCTCCTGTCATCATGATTCCCGAAATCCTGAATCACAAAACACTGATCCATAGTTCATGTTAAATCAAACTAACTCTGTTTTGGCCTTAATCGTGATTAGTTAGTTATTTAAGATGAGTTTAAGTCCTATCATTAAATTAACACGTCACGATTTCACGATTTCGGAGATCGGATTTCATCGATGACATACTTCTCGACAACATGATCCCTGAAATCCCGAAAACACTTAATCTCAATTAATTACTTCGCTAAAAATGTTTTAAGTCTTAACTAACACGTCGTGATTTTGCAATTTCGGAAATCGGATTTCATCGATGACATACTTCTCGACATCATGATTTCCGAAATCTCGAAAAACAAAGTTTTCAACTTTAATCAATGATTAGCAATAATTAACCTTTTTCAAAAACAACATTAATGATAATCATTCTTTTTAAGTGTTCGTTCATGTTTCGCTGTCCAATTAAGTAAAGTGTCCCGAATTTTCTTTTAAAAAAAAAGAAGGCACCTAAATACGGACATTAAATGCGTATCTCAGAAATATATCTTCTGCATTAAAAGCCTTGAATTCTTGACAGCTGTGTCAATCTCGTCACTTTTAAATGTATTCAAAGTGAACATCTAAATGTTTGTGTTTTCATTTTATCAAGCGCATGAAACACTTAGCTGAGCTCATTCATCCATTTTCTATGACAGGTTTTCAATTAAACGCAAAGTCATGGCACCGAAAAAGGCACCAAAGAAGAATGAAGATGCATAGGAAGGAGATATCATCTCCAAAACCACACCACATGCTATAGTCTCCATTAAATATTGGACTCAAATCTCTGAATTTCTGGAATATGAACTCCAGAATGCTCATCCTGATTCTGAAAATCATTGTCGAGACATAGTTGAGTCAGAGCTTCATAAGATCGTTGTGTACTTGCGGCTCATGGCATACAATGATATGATTAGTTGGGCCCTGGAAAAGGTCGATATCCCGACGAGGAGAATATTAAACGATCAAGGATTTATCATCGGCTCATTCAGGCCAGAACACATACAAGTAATGTATAAACTCTCGCCAAATCCTAAACATACTTTTAATGCCGAATTTTTAGTAGAGTTTCAGAGGAAAGAATGCATCGAGGCAGACCGGACATATCCTGATATGATTAGAGAATGGGCACGGTGTCCAACAAAGTTTAGAGATGATACCCATGGGATTTATGCTACAACATCCTTGAATGAATACATGGTATATGTAGCTATTATGTTATGTAGACTTTTCGGAAGAAAAGATCCCTGCCATTTTCATGTAGATTGGGTGCCCTTTTTAGAAGAAGCTTCAGAAGGGAATGCTTTTAACTGGCATAAGATTTTTTCAGATAACCTAACACAAGAAATCTCAAACTACAAAGCAACAAAATCAAAGGGACAATCAACAACCTTTTACATGTCAGCATACATTATGGATGCAATCTATTATGTGACTCCTTTTCCCTTAATGAATTGGAGTTGGAACATTTCCTGTCTAGAACCCATTCATAAATATCACTCGGCCCTTTGGGAAGAAAATGATAAAGATGCATTTTATGAGGTTTGTCATTTTATTATAATTCCGATGCATAAAATATTTTTTGGATGTGAACCCCCTCGTATTTCTGATGCAATCACAAAAAATATTAAAGCAATTGCCCACTAGTTTATTAAGGAGAATTTTTCCTACATTAGGGTTTATGGTTGTTCCATTCCCCCTCATGCACTCCCTAAATTCCTACCGGACAGATTGTTGTGCAGGGAGGTAGCCCATCAGATAGTAAAGGGCGGTGTTGGATTAGAACTAAAAGTAGCTCAGAAGAAGTCAAGGCCAACTTTCCCTCTACATATTGGGAAATTTTCTTTATTAAATCTAGGTCATTCTAAGGTAGAGGCTAAATCATTAGAAGAAGTGAAATTAGTAGATATTGAGCATAAAAAGTATGACCCCTACCAAGTAATAAGCAGACATTTTATACATTGTAATCTAAAAGCCTATGAGCATGAAACATCTATCTATGAAGATGTATTCAAGGATGTTAAATCCTATGAAGAAGTACTGAACAGAGTACAGGCCATGCCACCTGACTCACAGACCGGATTCGCGTCATTCCAGAGCCATAGGCGAAGTTGCCTACCCAAGAGTTTGTAGGGTGAAGTTTCGACCCCACCTCTAGAATAGGAAGGGCCTCCCCCAGGGTTTGAAACAAATACACAGGACAAAGAAAATACCAAAGGCAAGATGAAGGACATTGAGATACCTTCCCAAGACACGGAGGGTTCCCGAGCAAAAGAATCAGAGACAGAGAAGGGAAAAGAGCTGGAAACAACCCCAGAAATACCTAAGGATGTTCCAGAAAATACAGGAGGAACAACATCAACAGAGCTTGGTAGTCCCATCACTTCCTTAACCCCATTGCCGTCAACTTATGGAACCCCCCACGAAGGAGCTCTGTATGTCAGTGATCTAGAGCCAATTTCAAGGGATGAGATTCCTCCATCAGATTACTTTTTCAGTAAAAAGAGAAGAGAAATCTTGAAACAAGAAATCCATCCAAGAGGAGAGGGGATGATTAAAAAACATAGGGTCATTATAGATGGAAAGAAGCTTAAAGATGGAGAATTTACTACAGAGTTAGTAGGTACGATGGGATTTATAGAATCAGAAAATATATATTCTGTTGGCAGTTTAACAACCATGCTCGAACAAAAAGACCAAACAATAACTCAGCTACAGGACAAATTGAAAGAAACTGAGAGAAATATCAGTTGGGGAATACAAAAGGGTCTATAACAAGCTAGACTAAAAGATATTCAAGAAATTCAGAAAATGAAAATAGACTTAGACGAGGCAAAACAGATAATACAGGTCACACATGCATAGGTCCAAAAGCAGGAAGAAGAAAATAAACAGTTACAAGACAAAATTAGTTCTATTACTAATCAAGTAGTAGAACTTGAAATTTTCAAGACACAAGCATTGGGAATACATTTGAAAATAGAAGAAGAACAACAAAAAGTGTTTTTGAATTTGGAAGTAGTCCATAATTACTTTCAAGAAACAAATAAATCCTTGGAGAATGTTTTCCAGAAATAAAGGGAAGCGAAAGTGGCTATAACGAATTTCCAAAAGGTAGTAGCCCTCTCAACAAAGGAAGAAGTCAGAAGGATTAAGAAATTATCCATTTCAGAACAAGTTAAAGGAGACGTAATACTTAAAGTGTGGGAAGTAGACCTGGCCGAATATAAAAGAATAACCAGAGATGTCAATGATGATTTCCAAGGAATTTTTGATCTCTTAGAAAGGACTTCATTGAATATCGGAAAAAATGACTATCCCAGATTATTAGGTGAGATTAACATTGCCAAGCACCAGCTAATGTTCAAAGAAGAGCTGGAGGAAATGAAGATAGAGATCTCAAAAATTAAGTTAACCAATATCACAGAAATCGACAAATGGATGGTGACACCAAACCTTAAGTTGCAAACTATTAAGTTCACAAGGAAGATGATAGAAGATCATTTGCCTAAATTACAGAAAAGATTATTCATGTTTGAAGCAAAAGAGATACCAGATGCTCCCAGCGTTTTTGTGAAATTTTTGGGAAAGTGTGTTCACTGTCTTGAGGCGGAAAAAGGAAGTTTATCAACACAAACATAAAATCATTTTTTTGAATATTTTCATCATTAGAAATTAGAAAGGAAATGTAAACGATTGACATTATTCATATATGTAACTGTAATCTTAGGAAGTTGGTTAGTCACCAACGATAATTTTTTTGATGAAGATGTATAAATATATTTTCAAAAGACTGAGAAAAGGATTTTTGATTTTTGAGAGAGATCCGGTTGTATTAACAGTTTTCCAATCCATCATAATATATGATACAGACGAGATTCTAAATCCTTCCAATTTGTAGTTATGTGTTCTTCAACACTGTTTACTATACTTTATTATTATTTTTGTTCAATGTTTTTCTAATGAATAATCAATTTGAAGTTATCTGTAAACATCGTTTATAGTTCATATTGATTTGGATATCAAATTATTTACAGCTTTTCCTCTGAAATTGCTATCAATGATTTTAAGACTTGTGAATCATTTGAACCTTAATACTTAACTTTTCATTAGAAATCTCGTTTTCCTTCTTTATTACCTGTTACAATATGCGATTCTTTCTTGATTAAAGCCTCATATTTTTTTGTAGTAATTCTTTCTTATTTTACAATTCTCAAATTGTTGCAAATCCAGGAAACGACCTCGAATGTATTTATGTTAGTATTTTGAATTTCAAAATTGTTTTTCCCTATTCTCATCTCTTAAAAGTTTGAAGGGACATTTGATTAAATTCTTTCACAATTAAATAAAATTTTATTCTCCATGACTGTCCCAAATAGCAGATAACCAAACATTGAACCTGGCCTTCAAGATCAAACCAGTATTGCTTTGAACCTATTTTATACCATCCTACAAACAACAACTAACCAGGTCGAATTAGAAAATTCATGGGCTGCTATTGAGAGAGATATTAACATCCAAGAACATCGGGAAGCTAGACAGAGACAGTTGAGAAACTGATTCTGATTCACCCTTCCTTTTCAATTCTTATCCTCAAGTTATTCTTTTTTACATTTACGGATGCCTTGATGGTATACTTTACAGCCTTAAAGTATAAACTCAGGAACAACACACTGCAACAAAATGGTGTTTTTGAGAGAAAGAATCAAACATTAAAAGAAATGGCAGATTGTATGATCCAATCTAAGGGATTAAGTCTCTATTATTGGGTGGAAATGATCAATTGTGAAAATTACATAGTAAGTCGCACTCCCACAAAGGCTCTTAAAAATATAATGCCAAAAGAAGCACCAAATAAAATTAAACTAGATGTAAACTACTTCCATGTATTTGGTGGTGTAGCATGGGCTCACGTTTTTTATGAGAAAAGGAAAGATTTACAACCTAAAAGTGAGAAGTGTATTTTTGTTGGATAATCTGAAGATGTCAAAGGTTACAAACTTCTTCAACGTTATTCTAATGAAATTATTATTAGAAGATATGTTAAATTTGATGAAAATCTCTTGGCCTGCGAGCCTAATTCGACATGTGTGCCATCTATGACCTGCGAGCCATCTTCGACGTTTGTGCCTTCTTCCATTCCTATTATAGTTTCTTCTTCTTCTTCTTCTTCAAATGATGATAGTGAGGATAAAAATCTACCTCCGCCTACTCACCTTCCTGTAGATGATCCCATTGAACATGAACTTGCACTAGTTTCACCGCTTCCCAGATGGGTCCGTTCAACTCGAGAAACAGTTGGTGATCCTTCATTTCAACATTGAACATGTTTATAGTTCCAACGCATCTCTTCTCTTTTGGCTCAAGTTTCATAGATCCCTGATAGAGAGACATTTGAAAAATCTTTAGGTCATCCATATTGGAATACAATAATGAATGAAGAGTATCTCTCTTTAATGGATAAATATACTTGAGATCTTGTACCTCTTTTGAAATGAAGAAAACTTATCAAACGTAAATGGGTCTACAGAACTAATTATGCATCAGATGAAAGTGTTGAAAGACACAAGGCCTGGTTAGTTGTCAAAGGGTTCTCTCAAGTTGAAGGAATTGACTATAATAAAATCTTTTCCCCCTTGGCCAAAATAAATTCCATCTGCCTTGTTCTAGCCCTTGTTTCCTCACATAACTGGGAGGTCCATCGGATGGATGTTAAATATTCCTTCTTGCATGGGGGTTTGCAAGAATAAAATTGCATGAAAAAACCTCTTGGATATGTCCATAATGACTCCATTTGTGTTTATCACCTTAAGAAATCTCTTTATAGTCTTAAGCAAGCTCCTCAAGCTTGGTATGCCAAAAATGACAACCTGCTTCTTGACAGTGGATTTTCTAGATGCCATTCTGAACCTAATGTCTATACCAAGAAAATAGTAATCCATCTCATAATACTTTTTCTTTATGTTGATGATATTATCCTCACTAGTAGTGACCCTAAAATTTTAAACCATGTGAAAACCAACCTTCATAATAAATTTGAAATGATCGACTTACGCTATTTTCACTATTTTCTTGGCCTCCAAAATTTTCAAATGAAGCAAGGAATTTTTATTTCCCAATCTAAGTATGCTTGTGACCTTCTTCGTCGATTTCACATGGAATATTCTAAACTAGACCCTTCCCCTTTCCAGTATGGAGTCAGACTTGCTACCACCTGTACTTCTCCCAAAGTTGATGCCACTTTGTACGATCATTTAGTTGGTGGCCTCTTATATTTGACTCATACCCATCCTGGTATTTCTTTTGTTGTTGGTCTTGTTTCCCGATATATGAAAACAACCCATGAAATCCATTAGAAAGAAACTAAAAGGATACTTCTATATGTATGGAGTACAATTCAATTTAGGATACATTACAGTTCATGGGGGACTCCTTTATTGGTTGGTTTCATTGATTCAGATTGGGTAGGCAACCCTGATGATCAAAATTATACTGTAGGTTATGTTTTCAGCCTTGGTTCAAGACCTGTCACTTGGGCCTCTAAGAAACAACAAGCTATTTCTCTTTCTTCAATAGACAAAAAGTACCAAACGATAGTTAATGCAAGTAAAGAATCCTTGTGGCTTCGACAGGGTCCTTTCAAAGTTTGGATTCCAACAACAACATCCAACCAACCTCTGGTGTGATAATCAGAGTGTCATCAAGCTTGCTAAAGACCCAGTTCAACATCAATCCAACAAACACATTGAGATACACATGCATTTCATGAGAAAGCTAATTCATGATTGATTTATTGAAGTGCCCTTTTGCCCTACATAAGATCAAGTTGCATACATTTTCACAAAGTCTCTTACAGAAGCAAAGTTTTCTAAAATTCTATCTATGTTAGGAGTTCATAAAGTTGTCATTAAGGGGGGATAGGCTCTAATTCCTCCTTCCTTCCCCTATTGTGTCACCTTTCTAAATCCTTCAATCCTATCCCAAGTTGTTCTTAAGGGGTGATGTTGGGATATTTAGACACTTAGAATTTAGTTAAGATCATCTTGGTCCAATGTTTCATTAGGTTAAAGTGTGTTTCTTTAGTATGAATTTGTATTTAGGAAATCCAATGGTCTCTGTTAGCACTAGGAATCACCCTCAAATTGCATAGAAGGTAAGCCCAATACCCATCAGGTTATATGTAAATGTAAATGAGTTTAAAGAGGTCAAATGGATAATACTCAAGATAATAATGTTCTAACTCAGAAATCTGGGCTAGCATGCACAAGAAATTGGGGTATTGATCAACTTTAGTCAATAAGTGGGAGTAAAGGTGAATAGAAGGAAGAATTTGGTGAGGGAAATGTAGAGGTTTTCTATGGACATCAGGTCTTCAAGCAACCTAAGGAGGAAAAACTCAAACACAAGATCTTCTTGAATTCAAAGTTTAAGGAAACTGAAGAACATCATAACAGTACTATATTCAAACATTCATCATAATACAACTAGAACAATCCATGTGAATCATTCAATCATGAATACTTCAGTATCAGAGGCAATAAGATGGAATAAGAAAGTTGACTTATATTAATCAAGAAGTCTCAAATCAAGTACATAACCAAAGAACTAGTATGCTTCATCAAAATATTACAAAATAAGGGTGCCTAGCTCAACCATTCGAACCTACTAAAGCATTTGTAAAGTCAATTTATAACAAAAGGGAAGACAACAACTGAAGGTGCGAGCTGGCCTTCCTCCCATGATATTCTCCAAATTAGTTATTTAACTAACAACTAAGATAACAAATATGCTATAAAAAGGGAAAATGTTGGCCATTGATCCAACCAAATTTAAATTGACTTGATATTCATTGATGTGCATCCTCTTGCATGCCAAGTGTCCTACAGAGGTTGTAATTTTTCATCATGTTTCCACCTACCATCTCAGCCATTCTCCACATCATCAACCACTCATAAGGATGATAACTTGAACCCCTTGATTTCAGGTACCTGTTGGTAGCGTCATTTGGTAGCGCTCTGGGTAGCGAGCTTTTGTATCCCCTCCACAAACTCTCTGCAAATTCATAGCACAACCTCCAAAATAGGCCTGTAGAATGGGTAGCGCTGAGCCTGTGTGTCTTTGTGCGTAATTCAACCTCTGTTAAAAATTTGGTAGCACCAAAGCCTGTGTAATTTATTCTCTGTGTGAAATTTGGTAGCGCCATGCCTATGTATCTGTGCGCGCAATTTGGTTGTGCTAATGTCGAACTCGTCCAGCTAAATGTGTAGCGCCCGACATCAAAACAAATTAGGTAGCACCCTATGGAATTTAGCAGCACCATCGCTACACCAGTTTTAGGAAATTAGGTAGAACTGTAGGTAATAGACTGATAATATTTGAAAAATAGACAACTCCATAGCACCACAACACTATGAAATGTCTGTGCTCTTTCTATATGAAGAGACTAATCCTTTGAGAATCAAAAAAACCTTGAGATGAATGAATTAGAAGGATGTAAATCTTATATAAGTGGAAAAAGTAATACTTCCTCGATCACTTATCTTTGAAAAAAGAGGCCATTCTAAAAAATGGAGCTCACCTTTCACCAATCACTTCATCAACCTGACACTCCTTCTTATGGAAGGAGGACCTCCTTTTGGAACATCAATATGATCTCCCTTTGTAGTAACAGTCTTCTTCACTGGAGCTATTCTTTTCTTGGCTACTAGTTTCTCCTTTTCAATAACATCTTCAACCAACACATTCAAATTTTTCTGAGCCATCTCATCCTTGAATTGTTACAACTCTGTTTTGAGTTTTTGGTTCTGAGACTAAAAGTATTTGATTTTCCTATAAAGGTTATTGAGATGCTTATGGAGAGGCTAGGATCTTCTTGCTGCAAATCTTGCTAAATCAAGAGTATGGCTATAACCATCCATGAGTTCTTTCATCTTGATCCTTTCAGATAGCCCTTCTTATTTCAAATGAGCCACCTCCTTCCTAGCTTTCCTGAGATGTTTAATCAATATTTTGAAGGTCTAGTTGCTAGGTGGAGTGGTGATGTTGAAAGTATCAACATGCTTCTTCATGGCTTCATCTTCATGCTGCATAAGGACTACATCCACCATCTCAACAGACTTCTCAATGCCTTTGCCCTTATCTCTCCTTTTCTTTAGAATAGAAACATTTGGTAGGGCTTGTGTTCCAACAGTCTCCTTGAGAGATGATGATATTGTGAAAGGTCTTCTGACTTTTGTACTAGCTGTTTAAGGAGATGAAGAGAAGTGCAATTTCCTTCCTTTTTTGGTTGTGGATTTAGTAGAGGAAGGGACCTCTTCCAATTCTAGTGCAGGAGTGTTAAGAACCAAATATCAATAGAGCATAAAAAAAACCTCAGAATAAGTACTAAACGCCTTGAAAAAGAGAGAAATTCAGATAATAAGCCTCTTTGAGGGGGCAACCTCCTTTTGCGCACATAAATGTACAATTCCAAGATGATTCCAAATGAAAATTTCTCCTTGGTATATATAGGATACTAGGAGGTATAATTACAACTAATGGAATAAATCCGACATAAATAAAATAACATTACTAATGTAATATGCCCCAATTAAGGGGTAATGAGCCAATATTAGGGCTTAACATGCCCCTCCCCTTGAGACAAGTGTTGTCTGCAACACTTGAGTAACTCTGGATGCTTATGTATGAAAGACTCATCTTCCCAAGTGGAATATTTGGTCGGTAGTTTCCTCAATTTAATGAGATACTATGAAATAGATCCATTCCTCAGTTGGCGAACTCTTGTGTCAGTGATGGCTTCAGGCTCCAATATGATTTTTCCTTCCTCATTAAGTTCTCGCAATATAGTTTGAACTGGGATCTTGTCACCTATAACCTTCTTTAAGTATGAAACATGGAAAACTGGGTGTACTCATGAAGATGCAGGCAACTCCAATTTGTATGCCATAGTACCAATCTTTTTCAACACCTTATAAGGGCCATAGTACTTTGGTGATAATTTATTATCCTTTTTTGCTTGCTTGAGGGACATCTGTTTGTATGGTTGCAGTCTTAAAAACACTCAATCCCCTACTTCAAAACTTATTTCACTACGATGTTGATCTTCTTGTTGTTTCATGTGATT